>JACEEZ010017884.1:60000-67500 GCA_016584305.1 Chionoecetes opilio
AGAGAGAGAGAGAGAGAAGAGAGAGAGAGAAGGAGAGAGAGAGAGAGAGAGAGGAGAGAGAGAGAGGAGAGAGAGAGAGAGAGAGGAGAGAGAGAGGAGAGAGAGAGAGACTGACACAAACAATAACAACAAGAGGGAAAGAGGAACACTTGAGACAGAAAAAAAACCTAACGCAACCAACAAGCAGCAAACATACAAATTCAGGGTAAAAACACAAAACACGCCTCTACACAACCCTGAAGGTGTTTTTTCCGTGTTGGTGGTGAATGCATCGCGAAGTCTGCCGAGGGTTCATTCCAGCGTGTTCCATCGGCTTGAATATCATGTGGTATACTGTCTCAAGGCCAAATGAGAACGAGTAAAGTTAAAGTATCTTGCCTCTTGTTGCTAGTAAGTGAAAATAATTGTGTTCATAAAGATACAGGAACCCTAACTTTTCTCAAGGTCAAATAAGAACGAGTTATGTTAAGATATCTTGCCTCTTGTTGCTAGTGTATGAGTATAAGTGTGTTCATAAAGATACAGGAATCCCCTAAATACCCACATACTGACTAATACCAGCTTGTAGAATAGTTAAAAGAAGAAGTTTCATATCCTTCCGTATTTTTCCTGCTTTTCTTCTAATACTTGAAGACTAGAATGTTCCCTCACGCCCGATTTCCCCGCTGACTCGCTGACTCAAATATCGGGTTCATATATATACAGGAATCCTATAAATACCCGCATACTGACTAAATACCAGTTTGCGTTCAAAAAAATCATCTCTTTCCGTATTTTTCCTCCTCTTCTTTAAATACTTGAAGACGAGAATGCTCCTTCACGCTCGATTTCCCCGCTGACTCAGATATCGGTAAGGAGTGTAATAGTCTGTGGCGGCGGTGTGGATCTGGCTGCTCCTCAAGCGGAAGGGCGTTCGTGGCGCGGCGTCCTTGGGTGTCTCTGGGTGTCCCTTGGGTGTCCCTGGGTGTCCCTTGGGTGTCCCTGGGTGTCCCTTGGGTGTCCCTGGGTGTCCCTGGGTGTCCCTTGGGTGTCCCTGGGTGTCCCTCGGTCCTGGCTCAAGATTTAGGTGCTCACGGTTCACTTACGCATCTCATTCCCTCCTTTACCTGTCCCATAAGTCACTGTCTTTTGCCATTCTCAGGGTTCTCTATCTCTGAATTATCTGTTATTATCGCAATTTTCACCTCTATCTCTGTCCTCTTATCTCTTACCTCTGTCTTTTGTCATTATCAAAGTTCTCTATCGCTAAATCATTTGTTATCATCGCAATTTTTACCTGTTATATTACTCTGTCTTTCGCCATTCTCAGAGTTCTCTATCGCTAAATTCTCTGTTTCCTAAAATTTTTTATCTTTTATAATTTCTCTGTTCCATTTAATTTCTCTATCGCTAAATTTCTTTTATCCTACATTTTTATCTTTATATATTCTCTGTCTTTCCCATTTCAGAGTTCTCAAATCGCAAAATTCTTTTTTACCCTAAAATTTTTTTATCTCTTATATATTTCTCTGTCTTTTGCCATAATCAGAGTTCTCTATCGTGAATCTATCTGTACATCGAAATTTTTTATTTTCCTCTTATATATTTTTTACAAAGCCCCAAAACCCCATCCGAAAAATTAATAGAAACACTGCCATTATTCATTCAAAAATTTAAAATATTTTTCAACTCCAGTCAACTCGAGAGATGACACACATTTCTTCGCTTTACATTTTTCCTACGCCAGTGAGCATTTTACGATATCATATACATGTGTATTATTTGGATACCATCATATTTCTATTCTTGGCCTGATATTCCATGTTTTTTTCTTTTTTATATCCATCCATTGAAAATCCCAGAGCGTCACGAAAAAAGAGAGCGAGAGAGAGAGAGAGAGAGAGAGGAGGAGAGAAAAAGAGAGGGAAGAGAGAGAGAGAGAGAGAGAGAAGAGAGAGGGAGAAAAGAGAGGAGGAGAGAGAGAGGAGAGAGGAGAGAGAAAAGGAGAAAAAGAAACCGAGAGAGAGAAAAGGAGAAAGAAAAAAGAAGAAAGGGGGGAAACGAGGAAAGAAGGGGAAGGGGAGAAGAAGGAAAAAAAGAAAAAGGGGAAAAAAAATTTTCGGGTTTTTTTTTACCGCCTTGAATTAAAGGCAAAATTTAGAAAAAACAAATCCTGCGAGCATCAAGTCCTTTAAACAAACCTTACAAACCCCCCGGGGATAACATTTCCAGGGACCATAAACGGGTTTTTGCCCTTTTGGACTCCTAACCACCGGAAAAAAAGGGTTAGGGCAAGGGGGAAAAACGGCGCCTGGCCCCGGACTCCCTACGGCAGCCGGAATAAAGGCGGACGCCTACGGAAGCCGGGAATAAAAGGGCAGCAAAAGGGACGCTTTTGATCAAAAAGTGTTTTTTTTGTTTCTTGTTGTGATGCTCTTTTTTGGCCACCTGCAACTCCTCTGTCTCTCTCTCTCTCTCTATTCCTCTCTTCAAATCTTCTCTCTAATTCTTCTCCTTATTCTCTCCCTTTTTCTCTTTCCTCTCCTCCTCCCCCTCTCTCTCCTCTCTCGCCCTCTCTCTCTCTCTCTCTCTCTTCTCCTCTCTCCTCTCTCTCTCTCTCCCCAAGATCTCTGACTCCTGTTATGTAATGAAAACTAAAAATGATTTTATAAATCTTGCGCAAAAGTGAAGTTTTTTGGGGATTTCAGGTTGCATTTCCATAAAAAGTATCCAGAAAGAAAGAGTAGGCGTTCCGGGTCCTTCCCCGGCCCTTTGGTGCCCCTTCCCCCCTGAAAACCACTTCCCCTGGGCGTGAACAAGGCATTCAGATCAACACATATCGTGGCAGCGGAGTACATAGTTTACATTATTAATATTTCATGGTGTATCGTAAAAAAGTCAATGATTTTGTATATTGTTCTGTGTATTGAGTGCATTTTTTCGCATAATATTGATCTCAGCGAGTAACACCTTCGTTATCAGGTAAATTAGTGGGTTAATTACATTCTGTTTTGTGTTTTGCAGCATCAAACGCAGAGATCGGTTCTTTAAATCAAAGTTGGCTTATATTGATTTGACGCGAGTTAGTGTTTTCCATTATCAAAGCTTTAATCGCGGCAGCTTTTATTTTTCTAAAGTATTCAGTTTAGTTACAGTTTCCTCCTTCTCCTCTTTTTTTTTTTTTTTTCTTCTTTTTTTTTCCTTCTTTTCTTTACTTTCTTTCTTAATCATCGCGTTTGTTTATACTTACCGCTAAGTAGTCGTCTTGGTATTATGGTACTAGTTTATTTTTTTTTGAAAACTTTTCTTGCGGGATTTCTAAAGGGGATTTTAAAAGGGGTGTGAAAAGCGCCCAAACACACGCATATTAAGACTCATTGAAGCAATCCAGGCCATTATTTACTTAACAGTGCTTAACTCTATCAAAAATAGAAAACCATTGATTTTTCTCATATTGCGAGGCAAAATCAAATACGTAACTACACAAAAAGACTGAATACAACAAAGCATTTTCTTCGCATCTAGTATTTTTCTCTCAAGCAGCTCATAATAAAAGCCACCAAATGAACACTAAGCATAAGACCCACCTACAACAATACATACATCACAACTTTGCAAGGTCGACAACAGTGCACGTTTCCAGCAGGAGTTACAGAACAAACAGTCTGTTGAACAAGTAACAGGGAAGGTGGTGTGGGGGTTTTGGGGGTTCTGACAACACTGTCACTCCTGAAGCAAGGGTGTTGGTGTGTAGGAAGGGGCGATGCGTGAACAGGGAATTGCAGTCAGAACCGGAGGGGAAGGAGAAGGCGGAGGAGGAAAAGAGAGAGAGAAAGAGAGAAGAGAGAAGGAGGAGAGAGAGAGGAGAGAGAGGAAGGAGGAGAGGGGAGGAGAGAGAGGAGGAGAGAGAAGAGAAGGGAAGAGAGAGAAGGGGGAGAGAGAGAGAGAGAAGGGGAGAGAGAAGGGGAGAAGAGAGGGGGAAAAGGAGAGAGAGAGAGGGGAGAGAGGGAAAGAGAGAGAGGGGAGAGAAGGGAGAGAGAGAGAGAGAGAGAGGAGGAGAGAGAGAAGAAGAAGAAAGAAGAGAGAGAGAGAGAGAAGAGGAGAGAGAGAGAGAAAGGAGAAGGGGGGAAAAGGGGAGAGGAAAAGGAAAAAAAAAAAAAAATAAAAGAAGAGAAATCATAATGAAAAAAAAAAATAAACATTAAAACCCCGGGGGAAGAGGGGGGGAGAGAGGGAGAGGAGGAGAGAGGAGAGAAGAGAGAGAGGAAAAGAAGAGGGTAAAAAAGGGGGAGAGAGAGAGGGAAGGGGAGGGGAAGAGAGAGAGAGAGGGAGAGAGAGAGAAGAGAAGAGAGAGGGGAAGAGGAGAGATAAAAGAGAGGCAAACAAAAAGAGAGGGGGGGAAAAACGAGGAAATAATAAAAAAAAACAATACAGAAGGGTGAAAAAAAAAATCTAAAAATAAAAACCCCCGACCCCCGACTCCCTTTTTCCCCTGGGAGAATTTGGGCCCCTGGATATGATTGCGTAAAAGGTAAAAACTCTCCACCCTTTTTCGGATCCCTGCAGGAGTTTAATGTGATTTTTAACGTTAAATGAATTATCGGTATGGGTTTAGGCTGGAAATGTATGGGAGGAGCGGTAGATAAAAAAATTTCTGGGGGGTGACAAGAAGAGAGAGAGAGGGGGAGAGAGAGAGAGAGAGAGAGAAGGAAAAAAGAGAGGAAGAGAGAGAAGAGAGGGGAGAGAAGAGAGAAGGGGAGGGAGAGAGAGGAGTAGAGAGAGAGAGGGGAGAAAGGAGGAGAGAGAGAGAGAGAGAGAGAGAGATAGAGGAGAGAGAGAGAGAGAGAGAGAAGGAAAGAGGAGAAAGAGGAGAGAGAAAAAGAAAAAGGGGAGAGAGAAGAGAGGGAAAAGAGGAGAGAGAGAAAAGGGGGAAAAGAGAGAGAGAAAAAAAAACCGACAAAAAGACGGCAAACAACAAACAACACACAAACAAAACCAAAAAAAAAGAAAATAAAATAAAAGAAAGATTAATAATTATGAAAAAACAGATCAAATTAAAAAAAAAAAAATTAAATAGATATTAGAAGAAAGAAAAACCCATACAAAAAGTCAACAATAGAATATATAGAAGAAGGAAGGTGTTTGGGGGGGCGTCTGGGGGGTTTTGGTGTGGTGGGTGGTGGGTGTGTGTTTTGTTTTGTGTGTTTGTGTGGTTTTTTTGTGGGGTGTGTGTGTGGGGGGTTTGGGTTTTTGGGGTGTGTGTGTGTGGATGTGCAAGGTATACAGGGAGATGGCACTGGTGTAGGAGGCAATACGTTACGTGTGTGGTGGACAGGAATGGCAAGGGCATGCCGATCGAAGGACGAGCCATCTGCAGAACCCACCCTTGTATAGTTCCCTCCCTTGCCCTGTTGTTGTTCTTGGGGCGTAACAAGTAAACAAGGCATGCACACACACCACCTACGCCCTCACGCCTCACACACCACGGCAGGCACATGACAGCAATGCCAATAAGGGAACACAACACTTGGTGAAGATGAGACACGCGCCCTTGAGTATCCTATCAATAAGAAATAGTGTGTATGGTGGCGAGGTTAGAAGATAAAACACTAAAACAATACAGGAAGAAAAAAAAAAGGTTCTAATATTCATCAATGAATGAAATGTTATATTCTCTATCATTTTCCTATCTGGCAGTCTCTCCCGAACAGGTCACTGACACGTCTCAAACCAGCCAACCCACTCCGCCTCTATGTAATCAATGATAAGTAACTTTCTTGCCAATTCATTTACATTGCCACGACATTAGGCACTTCATCCATCAGCAATTCAATCTAACACGCAATAATATAATTTGCCTTTAATCTCGATGCCTCTATTATATTCATCAATAAAACGTGATTAATATTACTTTTGTTATTGAAAAACGCAGCTGAAAAAATAAACATCCAAAAAAAACACACACACAAAACACAACACACACACCCCACACCACACACACACCACACACACCCCACACAAAACACACCCCCCTCACCGGATGACCAATATCGGGAACTCTTGGGTTACCAGCCCTCCAGGTATCTGTCTTGCCACGTAATGAGTCAATACCTCGCTCTGGTTTCACCCTTTCTCTCTCCCTCTTCTTTTCCTTTCCCTTTTCCACGTTTCCTTAATAACCTCCCTCTTCTCTCTACCCGCCCTTCTCTCTACTCAGCTGTGTTTCCTCCCAGTGGTCCTTTTCCTTCCTTTCCTCCTCCTCTTCCTCCTCCTTTTCCCCCTCCTTCCCCTTTCCCCCTTTCCCCCCTCCGCCTTCCCTTTTTTTTTGTCTCCTCTTTCCCCCCCCTTTTTTTTTTCCCTTTTTCCCTCCCTCCCCCGTTTTTTGTTTTTTTCCCCAAAAAAAAGGTTGAAAAAACAAAAAAAGCTTTTTCTTTAAAAAAAAATTTGTGGGGGGGGCTTTTCCCCTTCTGGGGGGGGGGGGGGGAAAAAAAAAAAAAAAAAAAAAAAAAAAAAAAACCCCAAAAAAGGGGGGGGGGGGGGGGGGGGGGGGGGGGGGGGGGGGGGAAAAAAAAAAAAAAAAAAAAAAAAAAAAAAAAAAAAAAAAAAAAAAAAAAAAAAAAAAAAAAAGGGGGGGGGGGGGGGGGGGGGGGGGGGGGGGGGGGGGGGGGGGGGGGGGGAGAAAGGGGGGCCCCTTTTTTTTTTGTTTTTTTTTTTTTTTTTTTCCCCCCCCCCCTTTTTTTTTTTTTTTTTTTTTTTTTTTTTTTTTTTTTTTTTTTTTTTTTTTTTTTTTTTTTTTTTTTTTTTTTTTTTTTTTTTTTTTTTTTTTTTTTTTTTTTTTTTTTTTTTTTTTTTTTTTTTTTTTTTTTTTTTTTTTTTTTTCCCCCTTCCCCCCCGCCCCCCCCCCCCCCTTTTTTTTTTTTTTTTTTTTTTTTTTTCCCCTTTTTCCCTTCCCTCGTTTTTTTTTTTTTCCCCTTTTTTCCTTTCCCCTTTTTTTTTTTCGTTTTTCCCCCCTTTTTTTTTCTTTCCCCCCCTTTTCCTTTTTTCCTTTTGTTTCCCTTTTTTTCTTTTCTTCTTTTTTCTTTTCAAACTTTTGCCGGGGCTTTTCCCGAAAAAAACCCGCAAACCAAAAGTAATATGCTGTGTGTTTTTTTTTTTCCCCCGGGAAAAGAATTGTAAAAGTAAACCCATAAAAAAAAAAAAAAAAAAAAAAGGGGGGAAAAGCGAAATTTTGTTTTGTGAGGGTTTAAGGGAATTAAAAAAATTTTGGGGGCGGGGGAGGCTGGGGGAAAACAGGGAAAAAACAAAAAAGGGGAGGGAACATTAGGCCCAAAAAAAAAAGAGAGAGAGGAGAGAGAAGAGACGTGGGGGTCCGACTCCCAATAATTACCTTCCTTTTCATTTCTTCCACAGTTCCTCCTCCCATACGACCACCAACAACTGTTCCTTGGTCTCTCAGGTGAAGGACAAAGCGTGCGACATAAGAAAATGAGCTCCAGGGCCCTGACAATACTGGCAGGAAAA
>JACEEZ010017884.1:72500-80000 GCA_016584305.1 Chionoecetes opilio
CCTGGGGATCTGCGGTGACCTGTTACACCTCCTGCAAAATTACCTCCACGAAAGAACTCTGCGCGTGGTGGTGAATGGTCACACCTCCTCTGAAAATGCTATCAAAGCCAGTGTCCCTCAAGGAAGTGTACTCGGGCCATTACTATGGAACGTTTACTTCAACGACATCCTGCAGCTGATTCCTGAGGCAAGAGCGTACGCAGACGACTGTACTCTCATATTCACCTGTGAGAGGAGTGACCGCCACAACACAGTCATTCGCATCAACCAGACACTGCAGAGCATCGCCTCCTGGGGCAAGAGATGGCAAGTCACCTTTGCACCAGACAAGACCCAAGCCGTCCTCATCTCCCGCAGGCAAGATGCAGTCAACTGCAACCAACACGCCATTCTCCTGGAAGGCAGAAAAATACACCTCCAGGAATCAGTCAACATTCTAGGGGTGGAGTTCGACTCTGGCCTCACATACACCAGCCACGTCAGGAAGGTCGCCAAGGATGCTGCCTGGAAACTGAGCTGCATCCGACGCGTCGAGCAACTCCTGGACGCTCAGGGAGTCGGCACACACTACAAGTCACAAGTCCGCTCCCTGATGGAATACTCGCCCCTCGCATGGTCCTCCTGCCCCCCGTCATACCTCGGCCTCCTTGACCGGGTTCAAGCCAGAGCCCAGCGGCTGGCCCGGCTGAAAGCCCCTGAGGCTGCTGCACAGATCATTCAACCTCTCCAGCAGCGGCGTGACGTGGCAGGCATATGCGTCATGTACAAGGCTCACAGGATGCAACTCCTACAACTAGCAGAGCTGCGCCTCAACCCACGGGCCAGGTCCTCCCATTCTACCCGTGCGGCCCACAACATCGACCATCAGGTGACTGTGCCCTTCGCGAGGACGGAACATTACCTCCGCTCCTTCCTACTCCGCTATGGTCGACTATGGAACACCTTGGTGCGCCAGACCGACCTGCACCTCACCACTTCCCTGCACGCTTTCAAATCGGGCGTAAATGCCTAGCTGCAAGCGGAACTAACGCAATAAAACATGCAATAAAAATAATGACTAAACATTTGTATAATAAGATTATGTTTTATATTAGTATAATTTCTTTATATTATATATGTGTATCAATGTATTAGTATGCTTTCTTTATATCATTTGTATTATCGGATAGTTGTTGGTATAATTTCTTAATCATTCGTGTATTAGTATTAGTTTTATTAGTATATTGCTATACTTTTTCCATATTATTTGTATAATTATTGATATGAATAAAATATAATACTGCTAGAGATAGTCCTTGGCGTCCCAGCCGGGACTTTAGCACATCAACTCCGCTTTTGTTTTCAATGTATTAAGTTTAAATAAAAAAAAATAAAAAAAAAAATAAAAAAAAGAGGGAAAAAAGAGAGAAAGAGAGAAAGAGAAAGAGGGAGGAGGAAGAGAAAAAGAGCGAAATAGATTGATTATAATGACAAAAACAATGATAGTTATAATAGTAACGATAACATAGATAATAATTTTAGTAATAACAATAACTTATATTGTTGTTATTATCATTTGATTTATGATAAAAATAATGATGAAAATTATGATGATGGGGAGGAAATGCTGTTATAACGATATCATAGGATGGAGAGAGAGGAGAGAGAGAGAGAGAGAGAGAGAGAGAGAGAGAGAGAGAGAGAGAGAGAGAGAGAGAGAGAGAGAGAGAGAGAGAGAGAGAGAGAGAGAGAGAGAGAGAGAAGGAATGCGTCGTACTTCTCTTTTAGCCTATTATCGTCCTCCCTCCCTTCCTCATCTTCTCCTCCCCCTCCCCCCCTGCCCCACCGCCCCCCACAAGCCTCAAACTCCTTCTTCTCTGTAAATCATCCGACGTGGAGTTTGGGAAAATTCTTAAGAGGCTTTTATTTTGATGAGTGCTTCTTCCGCTGCCTTGGTCCCCCACCCCCCCCCACACACTTTCCCCCTCTCCTTATCGCACTCAACGCCTCCTCCTCCTCCTCCTCCTCCTCCTCCTCCTCCTCTCCCTCCTCCTCCTCCTCCTTCCCCTCCTCCTTCTCCTCCTCCTCCTCCTCCTCCTCCTCCTCCTCCAACTCTTTCTTTTTGAACTCAGCTTTTTTCTCACCCGTTAAAAACCCTTTCTCTACCCCTCCTCGTCCTCCTTATCTTCTTACCTCCATTTCAACCCCTTAATTGCCACTTTTTTACTCCCTTTCTCCCCCTTCTACTTCAACCTTCACACTTCCTCCTCTCTTGCATTTTTTCCCCCTCAGTACTTAGGACTGAAAACGCCCTTCCCTTCCCTCATTCTTCCCACTGCCCTCAGCACTCTTTCACGTCCCCTTTCCTTATTCCATGCATATAACCCCCCTTCCATGTAATTCCCCCCTTTTATTTTTTCCCCTTCCCCTCTTCAATGGCTCATAACACTTCTAGTCCCCTTGCTGTTTTCCCTTCCTCCTCTTCCTCCTACTACTCCTATAGCTCTCCCCAACTTACCTTCTACCTCCTCCTCCTCCTCCTCCTCCTCCTCCTCCTCCTCCTCCTCCTCCTCCTCCTCTTCCTCTTCCTCTTCCTCTTCCTCCTCCTCCTCCTCTTTCGCCTCCTCCTCCTCTTCCTCTTCCTCTTCCTCTTCCTCCTCCTCCTCCTCCTCCTCCTCCTCCTCCTCCTCTCCTCCTCCCCCCTCCTCCTCCTCCTCCTCCTCCTCCTCCTCCTCCTCCTCCTCCTCCCGTTCCATTTGACCAATAGCTCGAGTATTCCAGATCAATTCCCAATTATTCCATCGCCATTCCAGGCCATATTCCCGGTGAGGTTGCGGATAAAGAGCTCGGGGACCATTAAATAAAAAACAGAACACGCAGGACACTTGGACAATACACGTAACTCGCCGCCACCACATTCGCTCTGTGATTGGTCGATTATAAAGCCAGCAGGGATGTGGGACGGGTGGGTGAGAGAAGCGTTGGTGAGGGAGGGAAGGGAGAAGAGAGAGGAGGGAAGGGAGACGAGAGAGCAGGATAGTTTGTGATGCTGTTTGGAAGGGGTTAAAGGAAGAGGGAAGGGATAGAAGGGATAGGGAGAGAGGCAGTTTGTGATGTTATGCGTGGAAGGGTAAAAGGAAGAGGGAAGGGATAGAGACTGAAGGCAAAGAGTAGGGGAGAAGAGAGAGAAGGATAGTTTGTGATGCTGTTTGGAAGGGTTAAAGGAAGGGGGAAGGGATGGGGAGAGGGACAGTTTGTGATGTTATGCGTGGAAGGCGTAAATGAAAGAGAGAAGGGATAGAGAGAAGGATAGTTTGTGATGCTGTTTGGATGGGGTTAAGGAAAGAGGGAAAGGAAAAGACTGAAGGCAAGAGTACAGAGTCATGGCAGGGCTGTGGAGGGAACGCAATGGGGAGGAGGAGGAGGAGGAGGAGGAGGAGAGGATGAGGAGGAGGAGGAGGAGGAGGAGGAGGAGGAGGAGGAGGAGGAGGAGGAGGAGGAGGAGGAGGAAAGTAAATGGTACGGATCTTTGAGAGTGAGGGAGATTGAGAGAGAGGAGAGAAAGAGAGAAAGAAAGAAAGGAAGAAAGAAGGAAAGAAAGAAAGAAAGAAAGAGAAAAAGAGAGAGATAAACCAAAATTGATCAACACAAATATAGAAAGGAGATAAAAGAAATCGGAAAATGAAAAAAAGAAGCAAATACAATGCAAAAGAACAACATAAAAGAAGATTATCAAACATGCAAATCTAACTCTGAATTAGCAAGAAAGAAAAACAGAACATAAAATACGAAGGAAAAAACGAAACAAAAATGAAACATCGAAAGCGAGAATAACAATAAAAATCACACATTAAATAATGATGTAACAAAAATTCATATGCATAACAGTGCAAGTAAATAGAACAAAGTCAAAAACTAGATGGTGGTGGAATGGCTCACGTAGGCGTCTGGTAACCTCTGTGTTTCCAGTTCGAGCCCCGTAATTATAATGGCTTTACACAGGTGTGGTTTACAGGTCGCTGCGTTACCCGGGTTATGAGGGAGAATAAGAAAAATAAGATGCTAATTGGATTGATACACCTGTGCTTTGTATCCGTTACCTGTAGTTTAAATGTTCTTGTCGCAGGATATTAGACCAATATAATAGTTATGACAGATATATTTATGAAAGCCAGAAATAAATATTGGAAGGAAATATGAAAACAAATATTCATAGAAGAAATTAATATGGAAAGCAAGAAAAAAAACCGAGAGATTCAGAAATTAGAGTAAAGAAAGACAGATGCGAAAAAAATTTATAGAGCAATACACAAATAAAAATTTAAAGAAAGTTTTTACTGATCAGATTTGTACTTAATCTGCTGAAGGAAGACTTAAAATATCAATCGGGAGGGTAGTAGCTGGCGGTTGCGTGTCTAGTGCGTGATCAAAGCCATGGGTGAATTTTACACACACACACACACACACACACACACACACACACACACACACACACACACACACACACACACACACAGGGAACTCCGTAGTGTAAGGGATAGCACGCTCGGCTCACAACCGAGAAGTCCCGGGTTCGCTCCCCGGGCGGAGCGAAGACAGACGGGCGGTCTTCTTAAAACCCGAGCCCCTGTCCACCCAGCAGTGAATGGGTACCGGGTGTTAGCCGGGGGTTTGTGACCCCCCTCCCGGGGTGGTGGCTTCGGCCAACACTAAGCACTAAGGATGAATGATAAAATAAAATGTTGATATGGAGACGGGGCCATACGAGCATTGCTCAGGCCCTGTAAAATACAACTAGATGAGATGAATACACACACACACACACACACACACACACACACACACACACACACACACACACACACACACACACACGCACACAATAGGTCAGTGGACAAAGATCCCTGCTACACATTTCAATCCGACATCACTTGAGCCGCGAGGATAGAGCTGAAAACAATAAAGATCATTCCAAAACCCCGAGACCCTGTTCCTCAAACCAATGGGAGCCTCTGAGCCCCTTTTAGAGAGAGAGAGAGAGAGAGAGAGAGAGAGAGAGAGAGAGAGAGAGAGAGAGAGAGAGAGAGAGAGAGAGAGCGAGAGCGAGAGCGAGAGCGAGAGCGAGAGCGAGAGCGAGAGCGAGAGCGAGAGAGAGAGAGAGAGAGTAAATGATGGCACACGACGCGATCAAGAGATGAGCCTCGACCACAGACATTACACCATAAAAATTTGATGCATCTCTCGCAACCTCCAATCACAAACTTCGACATTTCCTGACAAAAGAGGAAAATAAACATCGATCCATCCATCATCTTTCCCTCCTATGCTTCACCCAGATGGCTCCACAGCTGTCTCATCTATTTCTAAAGCCGAACTCTTCGCTCAAACCTTGGCTAAAAATTCCACTCTGGTTGATGAAGAGCTTGTTCCTCCTTCTCCTCCACCCTCTGACTATATTATGCCTGTCATTAAGATCCTTCGTAATGATGTCTTTTTTGCCCTTTCTGGCCTAGATCCTCGGAAGGCTTACGGTCCTGACGGAGTCCCTCCTATTGTTCTCAAAAACTGTGCTTCTGTGCTTGCACCCTGCCTGGTCAAACTTTTCCGTCTTTGTCGATCTACTTCCATCTTTCCTTCTTGCTGGAAGTTTGCTCACATCCAACCTGTTCCTAAGAAGGGTGACCGTTCTAATCCTTCAAACTACCGTCCTATAGCTTTGACCTCCTGCCTTTCTAAAGTTTTTGAATCTATACTTAATAAGAAGATTCTTAAGCATCTATCTGCTCACAATCTTCTATCTGATCGTCAGTACGGTTTCCGTAAAGGGCGATCTACTGGCGATCTTCTAGCTTTCATAACTGAATCTTCGTCATCCTCCTTTAGGGGTTTCGGTGAAACTTTTGCTATTGCCCTTGACATATCATAAGCTTTTGATAGAGTCTGGCACAAATCTTTAATTTCCAAACTACCCTCATTCGGTTTCTATCATTCTCTCTGTAACTTCATCTTAAGTTTCCTTTCAAACCGTTCTATTGCAGCTTCTGTAGACGGACATTGTTCTTCTCCTAAATCTATCAATAGTGGTGTTCCCCAGGGTTCTGTCCTATCACCCACTCTCTTTCTATTATTCATTAATGATCTTCTAAGTCTAACTCAAAGCCCTATCCACTCCTACGCTGATGATTCTACCCTGCATTTTTCAACGTCCAACTCAACAGGAACTAAGTGATTCACGGAGAGATGCCACCGAGCGCCTAACTTCTGATCTTTCTATAATTTCTGATTGGGGCAAAGCAAACCTTGTTTTGTTCAATACCTCAAAAACCCAATTTCTTCACCTATCTACTCGACAAAACCTACCAGATAACTATCCCCTCTTCTTCAATGACACTCAACTGTCTCCTTCAACAATGAACATTCTAGGACTATCCTTTACTAAAAATCTGAACTGGAAATCTCACATCTCATCTCTTGCTAAAACAGCTTCTAAGAAGTTAGGTGTCCTGTGGCGTCTGCGTCCTTTTTTTTCTCCCTCCCAATTGCTTGATCTCTACAAGGGCCTTATCCGCCCATGTATGGAGTATGTCTCACATGTTTGGGGAGGATCCATTCATACAGCTCTCCTAAACAGGGTTGAGTCAAAAGCTTTTCGTCTCATCAACTCCCCTCCTCTGACTGACTGTCTTCAATCTTTAAATCACCGCCGCAATGTTGCTTCTCTTGCTCTCTTCTACCGTTATTTTCATGCTCTCTGCTCTTCTGAACTTGCTAACTGCATGCCTCCCCCCTTCCCGCGGCCTCGCTGCACAAGACTTTCTACTCATTCTCATCCCTATTCTGTCCATCTTCCTAATGCAAGAGTTAATCAGTATCTTTACTCTTTCATCCCTTTCACTGGTAAACTCTGGAACTCTCTTCCTGTTTCTATTTTTCCACTTTCCTATGACGTAAATCTTTTCAAAAGAAGAGTAACAAGACACCTCCCGAACTAAATTGGCTCACCCCTCTTTTTTATATTATTCTCTTACTGTCTTCTTTATAGGGGCTGGCAACTGAGCGGGCTTTGTGTTACCCATTTATTTTGTGCCCTTGGCCAGTCCTTTGTGATGTAAAAAAAAAAAATAATAACAATAATACTAACAACATAAAATTTCAACATTACACGCATGAGCTGTGAAAAATAATATCGCGAAATTCTTAAAAGTGTTATGTAAAATCAGGAAATGATGAACACCTAAAAACTGTTGTAGACCAAAACTCGCACCAGGAGAAAATTTGATAATGAAGCACACGAGCCATTTCTGAAATTTTCAAAACTTTTACAGCTAAATAATGAACCCTTTACTTTTCGAAATCGCACAAGTGATCTCGAGAGGCAGCAAAACGAACCCTGAGACCGCACGGTTACCACAAACACGGCCAGACACCGGTAAGGGTGCGGCAGTCGGTCCTCACGCACGGCAAAAGTTTTCATTGTTAAAGATAAAGAAAAACATTGCAAAGACTTTTCGCCGGTTTTTC
>JACEEZ010017884.1:85000-90000 GCA_016584305.1 Chionoecetes opilio
ACTTAGCGGCGTGCCTCGATAATACGCGGCGCCTCTGGAGTGTAAAACAGCATTCATCCAACACAAACCAAAGTGTACAAGGATTTGTTTGTTCCTTTAATTGTAACTTTACTTTGGACATTGTTCACTGATGACTTTCAAATGGCCAACGACCTGAATTACGAGTAAACATAAGATATGTATTGAAACTTATGGTTTATATAGAGACAGTCAGCTAATAGAGAACAATAAACAGTCGTCAATGAGTGTGTCTGCAAGAATCTCAGTGAATTATATATAGAAATGTGGCACAAGGATCGTCTTTACGTCCTAGGATTTGATAAAATTTCTGTCCTTTTTTAGGATTTGCCAATGACGAAGTAGATCACATATACACGCGTACATAAATATAAGTAGTGACCCCAAATGTAAACGCAGACTGATACACCAGAATTGGAAATACTTCTTTGTTGCACATTTCGTAAGAGGATAGAACGAGCCACTAACACGACTTGTGAAGCGTTCTACAAAGCAGACTTCAATGGAATATTAATCTTGACATGCAGATGCAACAATCAACAAGGTGAACAGACAAAAGCCTACTAATGTTTACATAAATCAACGTGGACTGACGAAATTTTATTTACGATTGTCCCGAAAATTTTGCTTCCGTTCTATTTTCCTTAATTTCACGCCATAAGCTTTCTTTTATCCTCTTAACACCTTTCTATTTCGCCACTCCCTTATTTACAGTCTCCCTCCTCCCCCATTCCTTATCTCTCGTTCGTATTACAAGACAGTAAAGAAATCCTCTCGTATTCTCCCTAATCCCTGAGCCCTGAGACGGGTGCAAAGAGACTGGTCTTTGAAAAATGCTGACGAAAATGAGACAAAGGAAGCTCGCCATTATGGATGAGAGCGAGGCCTCAAGGACACACACACACATGTGCACACACACACACACACAAACACACACACACACACCACACACACCACACACACAGAAAAAGAGAGAGAGAGAGAGAGAGAGAGAGAGAGAGAGAGAGAGAGAGAGAGAGAGAGAGAGAGAGAGAGAGAGAGAGAGAGAGAGAGAGAGAGACGGAGAGAGAGAGAGAGGAGAGAGAGAGAGAGAGAGAGAGAGAGAGATGAGAGAGAGACGAGAAGAGGAGGAGAGAGAGAGAGAGGGGGGGAGGGGGGAGAGAAAGTGAGAGAAAAAATATTACCCGACGTTAGAGAAGTTAATGACTGGAGGATATGGCAGGGAAAGGAAGGAAGGAAGGAAGGAAGGAAGGAAGGAAGGAAGGAAGGAAGGAAGGATGAAAGGAAGGAAGGAAGGAAGGAAGGAAGGAAGGAAGGTGGATAAAAAAGAAGAAAAGAAATACAGAGGAAGGGAAGGTCAGAAGGGAGCATGAAAGGAGAGACAGAATGCAAAGTCAAGACGAGTCAAATGCCACGTGAAGAAGATCGATGCCAATGAAATAACAAGTGACCATCTTTTCACCTTTCCACGAGACGTTGTAGACACCAAAAACTGAATAGCCACCGTAATGTTTTTTCTTCCCTTGACGCCCCTCACCCATGAACTATCGGCAGCAGCAGTTTGTACCCTGAGGCGTGATACTGACTCGAGCACATAAGTAGGTAGCACATAGTTACATACTGGAGGGCGCCCTGGGCCTGGCTTTTGAGGCAATTGGCAGACATGTTAGGGTGACGGACAGAGCGAAACGTAGAGCAGAAATGATAGAGCGTATGTAACTCTGTGGTAAGTAGAAGAAATTAGGATGAGAACTAATTATTATTGAGAAGGAGTAGTGCAAATAGTGCAAATAGGAGAAGGAAGGCAAGGAGTAGAATAGGAACAAAAGAGTATATATTATATTAGTTAACATAAATTATATCAGCTTTACAACGGAGGTTATTTCCTTGGACAAACTTTTCTACGGATCTTTATTTATCGCATAGAAAAATGATAAAATAAAAGGTTCCTCTCCACCCACAAAAATGAGAAAATATCAAATATAGGAATTTTCACAGGATATAAATAGGCTAAAAAGAAGTTTCTGCATTGCACATTTGAGAGGAGGATTACAAAGGATTACAAAGGAAACACAAACAGCAACAGACCGATAGGTCCTTACAAGGCTGTTTGCTTTAACTGCACTACACTAACTAGATGATAAGAGAGAAAGGATAGGAAAGTAGAAGGCTCCTCCCCACCCACCCATCCCTCCAGCCGAAGCTGGCCGGAAATGAAGTGATACCATGCAGTATAGAAAAACTGCATGGAATTTGTGAGGAAAGTTGAAAGCTGTAATCTATGGCTAACTACTACTAGTTGTGGGGTAGTTAGGCTTGATAGATTGGTCATGTTATGCGTGTTTGTAATGGTGTGAAAAGTGTGGAGTTCAAGGGTGTGGGCAGCTTGCTGCGCTTTCTTGGAGCAGCAGTCAATCAGCCCACTCGTTCAATCCATGCGATTGTGTACTTCCATGTGGACGCCGTACACTTCATGCCTCCGGCATGCCCCTANTTTTTTTTTAAAAATTTAAGAATATTTCCTGTGGGTCTGCTCTTTTTTTTCTCCTCCAATTGTCTTGCTCTCTACAGGGGCCTTATCCGCCCATGTATGGAGTATGTCTCACATGTTTGGGGAGGATCCACTCATACAGCTCTCCTAAACAGGGTTCGAGTCAGAAGCTTTTCGTCTCATCAACTCCTCTCCTCTGACTGACTGTCTTCAATCTTTAAATCACCGCCGCAATGTGCTTTCTTTGCTTCTTTCTACCGTTATTTTCATGCTCACTGCTCTTCTGAACTTGCTAACTGTCATGCCTCCCCCCTTCCCGCGGCCTCGCTGCACAAGACTTTCTACTCATTCTCATCCCTATTCTCTCCATCTTCCTAATGCAAGAGTTAATCAGTATCTTTACTCTTTCATCACCTTTCACTGGTAAACTCTGGAATTCTCTTCCTGTTTCTATTTTTCCACTTTCCTATGACTTAAATCTTTTCAAAAGAAGAGTAACAAGACTCCTCCCGAACTAAATGGCTCACCCTCTTTTTATTTTATTCTCTTACTGTCTTCTTTATAGGGACTGGCAACTAAGCGGGCTTTGTGTTACCCATTTTGTTGTTGCCTTGGCCAGTCCTTTGTGATGTAAAAAAAAAAAAAATAATATATATATATATATATATATATATATATATATATATATATATATATATTAAATATAGTATATAATATAATATTAATATATATATAATAATATATATTATATATATATATATATATATATATATAATATAATATTTATATATATATTATATATATAATATATATATTATATATATATATACATAAATATATATATAATATTTTATTTTTTATATTCCTTTGCTGTTACCTGTTCCTTCGTTATCGTTAACATCGTTACCCTTAAAGATATTGGATGTTTTCATAGCCCAATGACAACCAGTTAGATTCGCAGAAATCGTCTTTCTTTTTAGAGTTCACTGATGATGGAATTAAGAAAGCCTGCCACAGCACAGTATAAAATCATCCCAGGGATAAACTTCATTATTCCCGAGAGTTTGGTTGAAATTGGGTCTGAAATAGCAGACCCCTAGCTGCACGGACAGACGAACGGACCAAGAGACATAGAGAGAGAAAGACAGAAAGACGGACGTTCGGTGAGTTATAGTAACATAAAATAAAAATACTAAAACACCCTAACTCTTTCAGGTCGCAAGTTCATGGAACAGTTTCGTCTTGTGCCACTCAGGTCTGGCTACGCTCCAGGCTATAGTGAGGCCATCGACCCCAGCATTCATAACGTCTTCGCTACGGCCGCCTTCAGATACGGTCACACCCTCATCTCCGGCTCCCTAAAGTGAGAGAGAGAGAGAGAGAGAGAGAGAGAGAGAGAGAGAGAGAGAGAGAGAGAGAGAGAGAGAGAGAGAGAGAGAGAGAGAGAGAGAGAGAGAGAGAGAGAGAGAGAAAACAAAAAGAGAAAAACAAGACTACTGTACAAATGGACACGACACACACACAAAAAAAATACACTACTCTACAAAGGTGTATATATCTGTCTCTCTCTCTCTAGATAGATAGATAGATAGATAGATAGATAGATAGATAGATAGATAGATAGATAGATAGATATTATATAAACCCTTTAGGGGTTTCGGTGAAATTTTTGCTGTGGCCCTTGACATATCAAAAGCTTTTGATAGGGTCTGGCACAATCTTTAATTTCCAAACTACCCTCACTCGGTTTCTATCCTTCTCTCTGTAAACCCTTTATCTTAAGTTTCCTTTCAACCGTTCTATGCAGCTACTGTAGACGGACATTGTTCTTCTCCTAAATCTATCAATAGTGGTGTTGCTCAGGGTTCTGCCCTATCACCCACTCTCTTTCTATTATTCATTAATGCTCTTCTAAGTCTAACTCAAAGCCCTATCCACTCCAACGCTGATGATTCTACCCTGCATTTTTCAACGTCGTTTATTAGACTTCCAACTCAACAGAAACTGTTGAACTTTTAAATTGATTCCTTGTTGTTTTATAAATAATTGTGTGCAAAAAGAAATTCATCCTAATTATGGAGTCCATTTATTTATAACTGGAGTAGGAGTTTCGAGTTAATATTTCTATCCAAACTAAAATCATTACCATATCTGCTTCATGCAGTAACTCAGGTAGGCCACTAGAACTCAAGTTGGCTTGGAGGGGGCCACGGCCATAAAATTATTCAGAAACCCTTAACTAAAGTACCCCTTGCCTGGGTGTTAGTTAAGTACAACATGGCCATCCCCAGCTCTGCAACCGTGGAGAGATTGTTATCCCAGTGATCGGACGTCATGAAGGCCTACAGAACGAGTCTGACTTCTCAGACAGTTTTGAGAGATTGGTCTTCCTAAAAGGGAAAAAAGACCTGCTCAATATGGAGTTGTCCCCAGAAGACTTTGAGTGATGAGTCTGGGGAGTGAGGGCCTGATATCATATCAATACAATATA
>JACEEZ010017885.1:5000-7500 GCA_016584305.1 Chionoecetes opilio
AGGGGCACTCTACTAGGCTGCGAGGCCTCACGCCTATCAGCTGAGTCACTGTTCCATCCTACCCCTCCCTGACACGATGCCATGTAGCCTTTTACAGTATTGTTTATTACAGCCCTGCTGTTCTCATGTACTTCTTATTTAGTAATAAAATGTCCATGAATAATGAAACATGATCATAAATGAAAATGAAAATATGACACATCCGACACATCACCTGGAACTTTCCCTGATATATATTATATATATATATTATCTGATATATATATCCTATTACTTTCATTCTCATTGAACACTCCAGATATAGTAGAAATGGTATTCATTGCACCATTATACAATATTTCCATGATTTGTTTTTCAGCAAAAAGACTTCGTGTTTCACTCATCTTTCTCAACTTTCCTGCTACAAATTTACCAAAACCATCATATTCGTCATCTTCTTGATCTAAACACTTTTCTGCCTTTTCCAAAAGCCTTTGTTTACGAGCCTCGACATCACTCTTTCTTTTGCGAGAAACTTAAATAGTAGGTTTAATCGAGGCAGCAGCAGCATTCATGGGTGTCTCCAGAGAGTCCTGAACTCCTTCCACCTGTCTTTGATCGCCATCCACCTGCCCAAATAAAAAATTTTTAATATATATATTTTATATTATATATATATATAAAATATATTATATTATATTATTATATAAGGTGTACAGGGAGTGGCTTACAGATTATTGTGTATACATATTGCAATTTTTTGCTTTGAGTTTCCAACAACAACCGAAGAGTGACACAGGATTGCAAAAAGAGTTTGATTTTCTGTGGCTTTCCCCCAATTTGTGGAGGAGAATAATGACGGTAAAAGATCAAACGTCCTCTGTGATAGTGGATTTAACTAAATTATAAAGGCTATTCAGTGTAGTATCAGGGCTTTGTGGTCAAGCTAATCTAGAGTTAAAGGTTTGATTTGGGAAAAAAAGGACGTTTTTAAAGATGGGGGTTCTACAGGAAAGCTTTCCCATAAAAAATTTATTTTGAAAAAACTTTAAATTTGCCAGAAAGAGAACAACAAAAATGGTTTGAATTTGTTTTTATTGGGAGAAGTTTTGGACTTCATGAGCAGTGCTAAAACCTTTTTCCACAAGAAGGATCTAAGTCACGAGAAAAAAAATCTTAAAATATAGGCTTTCTCGTGCCAGAGCGGGTCGAAAAGGGCGTTGGTATATTAGCTAACAGTTCAGAGTGTTCCAAAACGTATAGCCATAAAAACCAAAAAAAATTGACATATCGTATTGTTTGCTGTGTACTTACAACTATCGGAAGAAACTGTAGAAATTTTTAAACACCCTAAACATAGAGGACTTGGGGAATTGAGAGGTTTGGAAATAGAAGGGGAAGGGAGAAAAGATGGGACCTGAAAGGCTTTTTCAGGGAACGGGGGAGGTGGTCAACGCAAGCTTGTGATGATGTAAGAATGAAAGGGTTAGTATGCAATATTTCAATGGCATCGGGAAATCCCATGGCAGAAAAGAAGAAAAATTAATATAATATATAAATATATATAAAATTTTATATATAAAAATAATATATATATTTATTATAAATATATATATATATATAATAATAAATATTTTATAAAATAAATATATATATATATATATATATATAATATATAAAATATATAATATTAATTTTAAATATATATATATATATTATATTATATATATATATAATAATATTTTTATAATATATTATTATTTTTAAAAATATTATTTTTATATAAAATATTATATAAATTATATTTAATATATATATCATAATAATATATTTATATAATATAAATATTATATTAAAATATATATATATATATAATATAATTATTTTGTAAATTTAATATAAAATTTTAATATATATGTATTATATAAAAAATGATATATATTATATTAATATATTATATATATGATATATATAATAGTGATTTTTTTTGTAGATTCATCATGAAGTTTCAGGGTGACAGAGACATCGGTAAATTTGGGGTTTTTTATGAACTTTTCGCCAAGGACTTGGCATATCCTGTCTGAGTTCTACCAACTCAGACGCATAACACCAAGGCCGTAAGTACAAATTTTTTATTTTTTAGTTAGTAATTTTAGAAAAAAATAGGAATATTTTTTTGTCTCTTTGAATTAATTTTTTAGATTTCGCTTTTTGCTTATAATTATTAAATTTTTAATATTTTAGCCTGATGATGCCAAGGCCCTTGGCGAAAAGTTGCATAAAAAAACCCCCCAAATTTACCGAGGTCTTGTCACCCCGAAACTCATGATATATTAATATATAAATTATTATATAAAATATAATATATATATTTTTATAAAATATATTTATAATATATTATAAATAATTTTTAAAAAATATTATATATATATAATATATAATATAAAAAATAAAATAATATATATTAATATAATATATAAAAATATATATATAAAATATATATATAAATTATATAATATAT
>JACEEZ010017885.1:12500-78206 GCA_016584305.1 Chionoecetes opilio
AACACATAATGATGCCAGAAGCTCTAACCCACCGACCACTTCGTGTGTGTGTGTGTGTATGTGTTTCTGTTTGCGTGTTAATTTATCACCAGCCTGAACGGATGTATTACACGGTTGTGACTGTCTGTGTTTTATTTGTTTGTGTGTGTATGTATGTATGTGTGTGTATGAGAGAGAGAGAGAGAGAGAGAGAGAGAGAGAGAGAGAGAGAGAGAGAGAGAGAGAGAGAGAGAGAGAGAGAGAGAGAGAGGAGAGAGAGAGAGAGAGAGGAGGAGAGAGAGAGAGAGAGAGAGAGAAAAAAAAAAGCTTTTCTTTATGTATAAACCTTTTTTCTCTCGACTCTGGTATATATCACTTAATGAATGTCGAATCAAGTAAATTAGTGAAAGACTAATATATGCACATATCATGGATAACTCAATATATATTTTACCCATAATATTACCACATAAGGCTGTAAAGCTATGTGTATGTGTATATTGGTGGTAATGATGGTTCGAGTTGTGGTATTTGCAGTTATGTTAATTAAACCAGACTTTTGTATTGTGCTATTTTTTTTTTCTTTCATATTCATTCACGTAATTCTATCTTGTATCACCTAGAGTTAAAGTTTTTATCTATCCATTTCGTCAAAGATTATCATCATATCTTAGGAAATTGTCGAATGAGGATATTTCGCTTCATAAAAGTTTGATTGTCGAATGTGGATATTTCGTATTTCAATGGTTGAGATAGGAATCTGTTTCTTTGTTTACAGCCAATGCATTAGTTTTTGACTGAAGTAGAGTTGTGCAAACATTCCCCACATACTTTTTTTTTAAATTATGGCTAGAAGACTGGGTAATAAGGACACAACTTATAAATCATATCATGTTCGTTTATTGACTTATAGATAAAATACTTTTGATGCCTGAGTATTATGGTAAAGGGCAGAGAAGGCTTAGCCTTAGCGTCTCCTTGTCTTGACTTGCCTCATATACGCTCACCATTATTATCTCTATAGGGAGCTGGCATTGGGTGGAAGAAAAACCAGGAAAGACCCGTTTTTTGCCAGTCTCCGTTAAGCTGATACCAAAAATGTTATGAAAAGGGGTTGACTAATTAAGTTCGGGATGTGTACTGACACTTCTACTCACATTTGTCATCTTGGTGTGTTATATTATCATTCACTACAAAGAACACTTCTATTTGTGTTTGCATTCAAAAGGTAGAGTCATGGACCTGAAACAGCGGAGGGTTATCCTAATGTAAGCCCTGAAGGAAAAAATCATAGTGGTTATTTTTACTTTTCTGACTGTTGATGCTGCTTCCAAATTTATGAAGTTAATCGTACCAATTCCAAGGGTTATTGTTCTTCATTAGATACCAACGTTGTGATAAATAGCCTAACAGAAGTGGGACAATGTTAAATTTGTAATGCTACTTTACAGAGGGAACTAGAGAGACGGAGAAATAGGGAACAGCGTTAAGAATTTAAAGGTAGTGATGGCGAGGATAGCGAAGGACACAAGGAGGATGGCACTGCGAGGCCTAACCACGCGAGTCTGGCCTCCTCTCTTCCCCTTGTGTGGTGCAATAACGCTGATGCATCACAGAGTTAACAGCCAGTGAGTGAAAGACTTCAGTAGGGTGCTGTCTTATTAAAGGTAAGGAATAATTGAGTACTTATTATCATGATTATATTTTTTGTTATGGGTCTTTCAAAAGCAATGAAGAAAAGAGATGTTAATTATTATTTTTTCTTTATGTTTGTCTATTTCTTTGGTCACCTTGTCTTCCAGCTCCTACAGGGTAATAATGACACGTGATTCCTTTGGTTTGTGTCCAGAGATGGAGTGTTTTTGGATTTTTGGATTTGCTGGTTTAGATTCATATTATTTTTACACACAAATTTGACAATGTTACAGCTATTCCAAACTCCTCACCCATCTGTCCAGGATACCTGATTCCTAACTACTTACCCCCAATCTCTCTCTCTCTCTCTCTCTCTCTCTCTCTCTCTCTCTCTCTCTCTCTCTCTCTCTCTCTCTCTCTCTCTCTCTCTCTCTCTCTCATTCTTGCCCTGTCTAAAGTGGAACGTGACATTTTTTTTCCACTATTTAAGTCACCTACCTTAACATGCCTCAATTTGTGTTAAAGAGAGAGAGAGAGAGAGAGAGAGAGAGAGAGAGAGAGAGAGAGAGAGAGAGAGAGAGAGAGAGAGAGAGAGAGAGAGAGAGAGAGAGAGAGAGAGAGAGAGAGAGAGAGAGAGAGAGAGAGAGAGAGAGAGAGAGAGAATACCACAACAACAACCAACTCCATAAATATCAATAACCTAATTATTCATAGCTCACACGATATTTCATGTGCATTCAATAAGTATTTCTCACAATCTCTCACACTTCTTATCTCCGAGGAAACTACCCTAATTCTTTGGTAATACCCATAGCAACTAACCATGACATCACTCAAGTAATAATTACTTCCCTAAATAATAAGAAAGGGCACATCGATGACGTATCAGTAGAAATGACAAAAGAAAACAGAAAAATTTGCCAAACCCCTTACAATACTGTTTAACCAATCAATTAGGACTGGTGTTTTTCCCAACAAATTCAAGCTAGTTAAAGTAATTCCCATTCATAAATCTGGAAATAAAACTGATTTGTCCAACTATAGACCTATTTCTATCTTACCTGTGTTCTCAAAATTATTTGAATTATTAATGAAAAAGCACTTATTGATATTCTTAAGTAAAATGAACATACTAAATGATAAGCAAGTTTGATTTCGACCAGGTTTTAATACCTTTGATGCCATCAATACCTACACATCTGCTCTATACACAACACTAAATAACAACAAATTTATCATTTCAATCTTTATTGATTTTCGAAAAGCATTCGACACTGTTCAACCCAATATTTTATTGGAAAAAATGTATCACTTTGGAATTCGTGGCTGTATTCATGACTGCTTCAACTCATACCTAAGTAATAGGACCCAATAGACAGTCTTCAACAATATATCTTCCCCTACCAAATCAGTGCATCTAGGAGTGCTTCAAGGCAGTATACTGGGACCTATTCTGTTTATATTATACATCAACGACATATGTAACATATCTGAGCCACTAAATACCATATTATTTGCTGATGATTCTACGCTTTACATAATTGGTGACAAACCCACATAACTAATCAATAGAGCAAATACAGAGCTAGCTAAATTATCGGAATGGTGTTTGGCTAACCGCCTAACTATAAATACAGCCAAGACATATTTCATGTTATCTACAAATACCACTACCAGATACCAACCATTACCAAATCTTAGTATTATAAATGATGACATTACTCATGTATACAATATAAAGTTCCTTGGATTAATCTATGACAAAAATTAAATTTTTTAACATCATCTGTCCAACCTCTGTTTAACATTATCTAGATTAATTCAACTCCTTCTCAAAGTCAAACCGTTTGCCCGAGTTGAAGTTCTTAAATGCATGTATTATGCTCACATTTATCCCCATCTCAATTATTGTAATCTCATTTGGTCCACCACTTATCCCTGTTATTTAAACCATTTAAATGTACTCCATAAAAAAGTCATCAGAATAATGACCAACAGTGACTGCTGCGAGCACACCCCTCCAGTATTTAAATCCTTAGATATTTTGAATCTTAATGAGTTATCAAAATTAAATATTGCATCTTTTATGTACAAACAAACAGCGTCTAACTACAATAATGACCAACTACTTCACAATTACCATACCCGCAACCAACGCGCCCTGTCCATACCTAGTCTTAGACTAACCCTATACAAACATTCCCTAATGTACCAAGGTCCCAAGGTATGGAATGATATCCCTGTACATATCAAACATTTACCTAACTTAAACTCTTTTAAAAATATATTCAAGAAACATTTAAGAGCATTATACTAGCTCTGTGTACTACGTAGTGTCCGCAAAAAGTTCTGGCCGGCAAACGCTAAAAAAAAGTTATTGGGGTGGGTCGGCGTTGCGTGGTGATTCCCTCTACAGCTTGCGTTTTATCGTACGTCTGGCACCATCACAGGCTGTTAGAAGTGTATGGGGGATGACATGGGGGTATATATGTCATACAAGTTCTCTCTGAGCTTCCACAGATGTAGGAATGTTACACCCAGTTTCTCGTGGTGAATCCTCTACTTTCGCCGACAACTTTCTAGCCGCAGTATTTTTCAACCCAAGGCACTAGGATGGCCCCGACCAACTTCTCCATAGAGGAAAAAGCACAGATTTTAGCCAATTAGATTTGATAATGTCTCCACTCAAGAAGTTGCAATGAGGACAGGGTGAGGAGAGAGGATTATAAGGCGTCTCGTGGTGGCACCGCGGGAACCCACACCTAAAACTGTTCCATTACGTAAAATGTGTTTTGGAAGGTCAAAGAAGACTTGCAAATACCACAGAAGACTCCTGAAGCGAGAAATATGAAGGGTCACTGCCAATGAACTCAAAATAAAACATCCATTATTGCTGGGAGAGGTTGCTGAACAGACGATGCAACACAGATTGCAGAAGGACCTCAACATAAGGGAATAGGGGGGCGGCCAATACTTTTTGCGGACACTTATCATTGTTATCATTATTCATGTACTTATTTTTTGTGTATTTCTTCACAGCTACACTGTATAATATTATTTATTACTATTGTATATTACCCTGTAAACTAGTTTTAGTATCTTACTAACTATTATCGCCTGTTTATGTCAGTCTATTTATTTAGTAATTATATACCTTGTGGGTTTTTTTCTTTTTCTATGTTTTCCCTCTCTCTCCACACCTTTGCTCAAATTTTTATTTTTTATAAAGGGCTGTTTGCAACACCATATCCTGTTACAATCATTATAAAATAATGTGAAAAGGCAAACATAATAAAGTGTTAAAGTGTTAAAGTGAGAGAGAAAGAAGAAAGAGAGAGAGAGAGAGAGAGAGAGAGAGAGAGAGAGAGAGAGAGAGAGAGAGAGAGAGAGAGAGAGAGAGAGAGAGAGAGAGAGAGAGAGAGAGAGAGAGCTCTCTTCGTGTGTCCTATACTTGTGTGTTGTATCTATTCCGGTCAGGATGCCTCGTCACACCTGGTTATCCATACATCCAAAACTTACCTCTATAGATGATTAATGAGTACCTTGACAACACACACACATGCCTTGCCTTAGCTTTAGCCTTACCCCTACACAGAAGATTCAAATTTTATCTAAAGTCTATCCACAAAGCCATTGCAAAATCAGACAACGTACGTATATAGTAAACATGTATGAATTGTATGGGAGGTGAAATTTGTGACAAATTAATACTGATGATAACTTCTTGTATTAGAAGGATTCTGTTGTTATGTTGTTATTGCTCATGTATATATTTGTGTCGTTATTATTGATGTTAATATAAAAGAAGGGGAGGAAGTAGTAGTCGCGGTGGTAGTGGTAGTAGTAGTAGTAGTAGTAGTAGTAGTAGTAGCTGTATTGGTAGTAGGGCTGATAATATGTTATAGCTGATTACTGTCTTCAAAACCTATCTCCTCTTTAACATGGTGCCACGCCTATCCTCCTCCTTCTCCTCCTCCTCCTCCTTCTCCTCTTCTCTCCTACTTGGCTGCATGTTAGAGCAGCTTTTACAAATTGGATTTACACTGACCTCAGAAAATTTACCTCTTGTCTTACTAAGTTGCATATACCACCTTCAACTCGAACCTGATGCCTGCCTGTCTATCTAGCTATCTATTCATAAGTACAGTACCTACCTATCTATATATCCATATATTTATATCTACAGTACTTACCTGTCTTTCTATCTGACTGTATTTCTTTATATATTTATATATCTGCCATTCTGTATATGTTTTTCATTGAGAGCTATGACATACATGTGTTGTAGGATATATATGGCTATGGTGTCTGCTGTGAATGTCATTTGCGCATATTTACTTCAATACGACAGTAGAGTTCAACGATGGGAGTTAATTCTTGACTTTCATCGTAGAGTTAAGACATCCTAATCCGGTAGCCGCCATGGCTACCAAGGCTGCACCTTGTTTTGTCGGATAAAGTGTTTTTTTTGCTGTTTCTTGTAGCTTGGGGGTACCTCTTCAAAATACAGGAGGGTGCCCAGTGGGCACCCTTGGGCATTTTGAGATATTAACCCCATAAACAACAAAATCACAAAAGAAACGTGATTTATTATATTGCATGCAAAATACTTAAATCAAATGCCTCTAACCTGTTATCTACAATGAATTATTAATAAAGCCGTTCCTGTATTCCATAGAATACAGTATTTTCTGCCCTCTAGCCATTTATGAAACTTATTAACTTATTTTTACAACACTATGGTGAGAATCACACTGGGAAATATATGTGTATTAACTCATGTTTACATTTTCTTTACAGATTTGGTTATGGATCCAGTGCCCGAGGAGTGTTACTTCAGTTGGAAGTTCAACTGCCAAGCAAAGAAAGAAAAATTGAAACCTGTAAAAGCAGTCAGAATAAGGAACATTATCCAGTGTAGTAAGATATATGGCGATGAAAAAAACTTTGAGCTTCAAGAATCATTAGATGATAACAATGAAATGATATTGAAATGTCATAAAAGTTGTGTGTCATGTTACACCTCAAAGATACACATTGAACGGCACAAACGTAAGAGGGGCGCAGAACCTGATTCCAATGTCCCTTTCAAGGTGACCAGGCGCTCACCTTCGGGAGGTTCAGCCGAATGTTTTGATTTTAAAAGGCACTGTGTTTTCTGTGGTGAGTTTTGCAATCTTAATGCTGACAAGAAACACCCATCTAGATGGAGGGAGGCATATCTATTCAGAGAAATGGACACCAAGGCATCTCTCTTGGATGTTTGTGGGAAGCGAAATGATGATGTTGCGCAAAGTGTCCAACTCCGTCTTCAGGGGGCACTGAGTGATCGGCCTGCTGCAGATGCTCGGTACCATGCTGACTGTCGACAAAGAGTTCTCTCCTTTCGGTCACTCCTAGGGCAGGCTCCTACTTGTAGAATCACCGAGGACACTGATGAAGATCACCCCTTTGCATCAGTTGTAGAGAAGATGACAGCTGATCGATCAAGAATGTGGAATTCTATTGAACTACTTGCAGCCTATACAGAGCTTAATGGGGATAGGCTTTCAAGGAGGACCCTCATTCAGAAACTGCAGCAGACATTTGACAGTGAGCTCATAGTGCTATCCTCACCTGGCATTGCTGATATCATTGCTTTTCGTAGTTGTGCCTCGCAGACTCTCAGACTTGTGAATGTAGACGAGGATGACTTGGAGAGTATTGCAATGAAAGCTAGCAAGCAAATCATTCAGGATGTGAAAAACATGGACATGGACAAGGGACACTACAACATTAGCATTAGTAAGGACATTATCAAAGAATCAGTGACTGACTTCCTGTTGATGCTGTTGGCAAAGGTGTCTCCCAGACTAGATAATACCCTCCCTGCACTGCTCATAGGCTCAATTGTCACAAGTACTCTCAAGTCCCAGGCAACTTGTTTGCAAGTAGACCTAGCAGAAAAGATGGTGGAGTCGAAGAAACTCATCACCAGCATCTACTCCTATGGTGTGTGCTGTTCATACACAGAGTATCGCAGGTTCAAGAAATCTGCATCTCAGGCAGCCGTAGCAGATCCGAAGTTATCTGGCATATGTAATGCTGGAGATGGCTTAGTTCAGGCTATTGTTGATAACCTCGATGCTGATATATCCTCGCAGAATGGGAAGCAGTCCACACATTCTCTGGCTGTCCTTCTCACACAGTACTCCCAGACCCCAGAAAAGGGTGAGGAGCAAACATATCCAAAGATCAACAGGATCCCTAAAGATTCACCAGATGTTCCATATGACGTAGACATCCACCGATACCAGGGACCCAAACAGCCTCCAATGCCACCAGATGAAGCCACAAAGGTCGTCTGCTCCCTGAAGTCACTCACTCAACAAGCAGTCGCGGTTAGCAGAGCTTCAGAGGCCGACCTCAGTTTTCTACAGGACGTTCTTACTCAAGACAACTGCCCAGAATTCCATGGATACAATACAGAACCAAGCAGGGAGCAGGGCCATCTCCCTCAGGCCAAGACAAAAGTGCTCTATTTACCCCTGATTGACATGAAGCCATCGGATCCTGATACGATGATGACCGACATGACCAGAGTCCAAGAGCTCACATCTGAAACTGGACAGGATTTCAGTGTGCTGACATGCGACCAGCAGCTGTATCGGGTTGCAGTGCAAGTGAAATGGGCCCACCCGGAGAAGTTCAAATACATGCATTTACGTCTCGGAGGGATGCACGCACTGATGAGTTTTGTTGGAGCAGTTGGTTCACTGATGGCTGAAAGTGGGCTCTCCACTGTCCTGTCAGAAGTCTTTGGAGGGGTTGCTAAGATGTTGGCTGGGAAGAAGTTCCCTCAGAATGTACGAGCCCTACGAATGATGGCGGAGGTGTTAAGGAGCCTGATCGCAAATGGCAACTTTCAGACAGCTGATGACATGAGGAGAGCCTTGGATCACATAGCCAGCCAGAGCAGGACAGCCAAACTTTGGGTTGAGGTGTTGGTGAAGCCAGTGTTGCTGATGATGTCCTACATCCGGGCCGAACGTAAGGGTGACTGGCTCCTCCATCTGAACACATTCCGGAAGATGCTTCCCTACTACTTTGCAGCCGGCCATGTCAACTACGCCAGGTATGGCCTCTACTACCTCCGCTGCATGGAACAACTTCCTCCACATGTCCAAAGCTATTTCATCCAGGGACAACATGTCACGAGACACATCAGCGGAATATGGAATGGCCTGTGGAGTGACCAATTCATCGAGTCCACCTTCATGAGATATGGTCACAGTGCGGGAGGGATCATTGGCATAACCCTGAAGACAGAGGCACTGAAGATCTGGGCACTGAGCCGCCACATCTGCTGCAAGATCGAGTCAGATATGAAGGAGAGGGAAGAGGAGACAAATATATCCAAAGTTCAGCTATATCACAAGGAAGAGAGTAAAGCCAGGGTTATAGCAGATGCCAAGGACAGGGCTGGACTTCGCCAGAGACTGGATACCTGCCTCCATTCTTTGGAACCACATGATCATCCATCAGAAAGCATCGTGAACATCACAAGTGGGAAGATAGCCCCAGCATCTGTTAATGTAGACAATGCTGTACTGATTGGAGAGACAATGTTGAAAGATTTTAAAGTGACCTGGCCAGAAGGATTTTACAGTACCATCCCAAAGAAAGCAAAGACAATGGCAATAACTATGAAATCCATCCAAGTTGACGACTCCAAAATGTATGACCTGAATTTCATCTACTCAAGAGTCATCGCACTGTTCTCTAGTGACCGCAGTGTTGATGTGAAGGATGTTCTCGCCTACGAGCTGGCACCAGTTCCAACTGCCATGTTCACAGAGGAAGGAATGCGGCTGTGTAAATTAAAGTCCACACTGAAGAAGTCACTCCAGGTGGAAGTCTCGAAGAGGAAAGTAAATGACGCAGACATCACAGTCATTGATGGATCTGCACTTCTTTGGACCATCCACTGGCCAGCAGATGACACTGTAGCTGATTTCATAGAAAATGTTAAGGCACGGCTAACTTCATACCTCTTAAAGAGTGACGTCTACCATATCTTTGACAGATACTACGCGTTCAGTATCAAGTCCGTCACCAGAGATGTCAGGGAGACAGTGGTCAACAAAAATCATCATCTCCTCCTGTCAACCGAACTACCAGCCCAGAGAGTTGTCTTGTCATCCATTGAAAACAAAAAACAGCTGAACAAATTACTGTGTGAGGAACTGAGCAAAGACAGGCTATTTTATCTACGGAGCACAAAGAAGCACAAGTTGGTGGTGACAGGTGAGGACCCATGTCCCATCGAGATCAGGATGGAAGACAGACGGGACAGATATGATCTAGAAAATCAGCAGGAAGAAGCTGACACCATCATCGTCCAACAAGTCCTGAGGTGTGCTGGAGAAGCCCATCACATCACTGTGGTTTCTGATGACACAGATGTGTTTGTCCTCCTCCTTCACCATTACCCTCAGACAGGACTGGATGTACCACTAATCATGGATTCCCCCCGCAAGGACAGAACAATAGTGGACATCAAGTCAACACTGGCCAAGCAAACACAAATTGTCGAACACCTTTTACCAGCCCATGCCATATCAGGATGTGACACTGTAGCATCGTACTATGGGTTGGGAAAAGGCTCTGTCATCAAAGCCCTGAAAGCTGGTTATGACCTATCAGCCATTGGCAACATGGATGCACCATTCCAGCAAGTCCTTGAACAAGCCACTGCCTTCATCTCAGCCTGTTATGGCATAACAGAGAGCACGGACATGTCCCACACAAGGCTACTTGTCTGGGGAAAAAAGAATGGGAAAGGACATATGTCTGCACCAAATCTGGCTGCTCTACCACCAACAAAGGAAGCATTCCTTGAAAATGTTAAGAGGGCCCACTTCCAAGCGTACTTGTGGCAAAATCTCGATGTGAATCAGCTACCAGCACTGGACCCAGAGGAATTTGGATGGGAAAATGACACCTGTAACAGGGCACTGATCCCAATCCACCTACCAGAAGATGCCAAACTTGTCCCAGACTACATCCTGAAGATGATCCGGTGTGGCTGCAAGAGTGAGACCCCTTGTGCTTCCAAGAAGTGCAGCTTTAAAGAACATGGTTTGCCATGCACGATGTTCTGTGGATGTTTCAGGGTAGGATGCTCAAGACCCTAAGTTTTGGGCATGAAGGGGTTAATATCTCAAAATGCCCAAGGGTGCCCACTGGGCACCCTCCTGTATTTTGAAGAGGTACCCCCAAGCTACAAGAAACAGCAAAAAAAAAAAACTTTATCCGACAAAACAAGGTTCATCAATAAATCAGGCTATGGCTCGGGAGACTATCAAAGATGTCTGAAATATTAACTCTATGATGAAAGATTGAGCGTGGGATGCATGCCTACGTGCCATACACGATTACTATATAATGTACTAAGGGGTTGGACAGTGGTATTGACGGACCTTTGTGGTGGAGGGTGAACGCATTACGTAGAGAACACCGACTATAACAGCTTCATGTCTTGCCATTTACCAGGAAAAAAAGTTGAGATCGAGGGAGACCAATGAAGACGAAAATATAACAGTAGCAGAAAGCGATTTCATGGCAAATATATGTCTAGAGTCGGACTGCGACTTTAGCGTATCACCAAAGTAACGCAAGGTATCTACGCGTTGTGCGTTGTACTAAGTGTTTATTGAAGGTGACAATTTAGGTTGTTCAATCTGGGAACCACACACACACACAAAATTATATTAAGGTCCTTCGTAATGATGTTTTGTTTGCCCTTTCTGGCCTACATCCTCGGAAGGCTTATGGTCCTGACGTTGTCCCTCCTATTATTCTAAAAAACTGTGCATCTGAGCTTGCTCCGTGCCTGGTCAAACTATTCCGTCTTCGTCTTTCTACTTCCACCTTTTCGGAAGTTTGCTCACATCCAACCTGTTCCTAACCCTTACACGGCGGGTGACGTACTCATTCCTCCATAGTAGGATGGGCGAGGAAGACGGGTGACGTACCAGTACGTCATTAAGATTTTAGCCCAATTTTGGTCCCTATACAGCAACCTCTTGTTGTGTAGATATGTATTACACTAAATGGGAGTAAATTCCACAGCACATATGGTGTCTATGTTGAAATGTGTGGTATTACTCGTCCCGACACGTGCCTCATAGCGCAGTCCTCGGCCGACCCGAAAACTGTCGTGATGAGAGGGTATTATCTTTTCGCGACATGGCAGTGCTACGCCTTATTAATTTTCGCCTGATTTTGACCTCTACAGTATCCTCCAGCTCTGTAAAGATACCATATACTCCGCACGATATGCCTCAGTTTGTCATGAGGAGCCAATAGACGCAGAATATCGTCTTCCGTCAGCCTATATACTGAGCAATCTCCACCGTCTAAGCGACGTCTAATTTCTACTCCTCTTAAAGCATTGAATAGGGGAAACGAGAGGAAAAAGAAAACTGATAAACAGAGTGGAAGGAAACGAAGGAAAGATTGGTGATGAGTGATATCCGTGGAAGGGAAAGATAGCTAAATGGCGAGATAAGACGATAAGGAAAAAGGGGTCAACAAAATATCGACGTCTCCAGCTATAACTACTGCTACAACTATCACTACAACTACTACAACTATTACTACCACTACTTAAAATAATTACGTAATTAACATATGATAATGATAGTAATAGTGATAAGAAACAAAAAAATAATCATAATAATAATAAATAAAATAACAATAATAATAATAGTGAAAATAATAATAATATTTATCATCATAATGATAATATTAATAAAAATAATAATAGTTGTCATTATAATGATAATAAGAATGATAAGAGTATGAATGAAATGATCAGTTACTAAATCATCATAGTGTATTATATACAGCAACAATTACTAGGCTACTACTATTACTACAACTATCACCACCACTACTACTATTACTACTACTACTACATAATCTACTACTACTTCTACTACTAGTAATAACGATGATGATAATAGTGATAATGATAATACAATGAACAGTTGCTAGAATCAATACAATGTGTATTGCTAGAAAGAGAAGCCAAAGCCTTGACCGTACACAAACGTTCGAACGGCGATCAGCTCAGAAAGCCTCGTGAGACGCAAAAAGTACTTTACTTACTCTAGATCCAGAGTACTAGGTACTTAATCCAGAGTACCTAGAAAGTTATTTATACCTGCATAACGTAGTAGAAAGATGAAGCTAAACGACGATTCTTTTTGCTTCCGAATAGCTTCAGTAGTTATTTTACAAATTTTCGCTGAAAAGAGACGATTTAGAGAAAATTAGCCCAGCTGGTGTGCACGGAGAAGTAAAAAGTCACCCGCCACGTAAGGGTAATAGTATCTAATAAATTGTACCTAGTGTTATATCATAAATAAAAAGAATTTTCCTTATTATAATGCTTTATACCCCAAAAATGTGTTGTTAGCTAGTTATCGGTGAAATGTAGCTTTTTTTCTACAAATTGAACTATAGAAGCCCTTTTTTAGATTAAGTTGCACCTATAAGTAGCTTACACTACATTAAGCTAAAAAATAGAGTAAGAGGTTATTTATTGTGATATATCGGTATATTGCAAGCGTTTTTCATAGTTTCTTGTAAACTGTAGTGTTATTGTATATATACAAGGAGTTTTACTTATCATATTGCTATATACCCTCAAAAAATACCGTAGATAACAGTTAAGTCGCCAGGACAACTTTTTTTTCTGTTTACAGACGTGTGGTGGCGTTAATACTTACATTTCTACATCCATGATTTCAGGAAAGTTAGAAAGGGGTATTTGGAAAGTCTGTGTCATTTTGTGTCTTCATCTGTGTCATAGTATGGCTATAAATGAACAAATTACAAAAATATCTACAAAATGGCTACCAACAGTAGCCATCTAGTGTTTATTTACTGAGTGTCGTACCGCTGTCGTCGTCGCCCGAAAATAAAATGGGTAGTGAAATTTGAAACTGTCTATATAGAAATATTTGTATTTCTATATAGAAATACAAAGCATAAAACAACGCTGAAACAGGGTAGATTATACAGTCATGATATAAACTACTGTGTATCATCTTCAGTGGCACATAAAAATCAGTAGTGATACTATAATTCGTAATATTTGGCGGCTGGCGACATGACTGCAGGTGGCGACTTGACTGTTATTTACGGTAGTGTTTTCAATCCTACTTATACGTGAAGAGTTTTTTTTCTACAAATTGAAGTATATTCCTCTATATCTGTAGCTAAATAGCTTTTTATATTTGATACAACTACATTTTACAAAATTAGTAGCTAAAATGATGTATTTTTCATGGAATTTAATAATCAATTTTATTCCTAAAGGCAACGTTTTTTCAAGTGTTTTATTGTATTTTTCAAAGTTTGCAATGTAGTGAGAAATGACAGTTTTCAGCCCATTTTTTGATAGAGAAGCTATATATTGGTATTATAGTTGTTTTCCTTCACAAATGCAATTTTACATTACTCAAATAAAGCAAATAAAAGAGTTTGAGATTATTATTTGTGATATAATGGTAGTTTGAATGCGTTTTTCATAGTTGTTTGTAACATGTAGTGTAATTATATATATATATATATATATATATATATTATATATATATATATATATATATATATATATATATATATATATATATATATATATATATATATATATATATATATATATATATATATATATATACTATATATATATATATAATATATATATATATATATATATATATATATAAGGAGTTTTCCTTATTTTAATGCTATATACACCATAAATGTTGTTTGTTCAATGATATTAGCTAGTTATTGATGATATGTAGTTTGTTTCCTTAAATTGAAGTATATATGCCTTATTAGAGTTCAATTTACACCTGTATATAGCTTTACATTAATACATAACTGTTAATTGCTAACTGTTTATAGCTCTACTTAATTGCATAACTGATATTTGTTTCATCAACATTTTACAAAATTTGTAGCAAAAAATATGTATTTTAAATGCTTTTTACTTATCAATATTAATCTTAAATCAACGTTTTTCAATTGTTTTCATGTATTTCTGCAAGGCAAAATATGTCGAAAATTGACAGATTTCAACCCTTTTTCTTGATACAGAAATTCTAATTTGGCATTATACAGTAGTTGTTTTCGTTAGAAAATGCTATTTTAAGAACACACGAACATAAGAAAATAAGGAAGCTACAAGAGGCCGTTAGGCCTACACGTGGTAGTTCCTGTCACCTAACACTACCTACATCCACCTTTCCTCCCCATCCATGAACCTGTCCAGCCCCTCTTTACAGTTCCCCAATGACTCCGCACTAACTACCTGTCTACTGAGTCCATTCCAATCATTCACCACCCTATTTGTGAACCAGTTTTTCCCTATTTTCTTTCTAAATCTACGCCCTTCCAGCTTGAATCCATTACTTCTTGTTCTACCTTGGTTAAAAGCCGTAAGAACTTTTCCTACCTCTCCTTTATTAAGTCCCTTTATCCACTTAAAAACTTCAATCAGATCGCCCCTTACTCTGCGTCTCTCGAGTGAGTGTAACTTTAATAACTTCAATCTCCTCTCATAACTAAAGTTACGCATCCCATGAATCATTTTGGTCATCCTTCTCTGCACTGATTCTAACAGGCTAAATCCATCCTGTAATATGGAGACCAAAACTGAACCGCATAGTCTAGGAGAGGTCTGACTAAGTCAGATAAAGCTTTAGAATAACTTCCGCACTTTTACTTTTAACACTTCTGGTAATGAATCCTAGCACTCTATTAGCTCTATTTCTATCTTCAATACATTGTTTCCTAGGTCGGAGGTCTGGGCTCACCTTCACTCCAAGATCTTTTTCACCTTCTGATCTTTTCAGCGATACATTGCGTATGGTGTATCTTTACCAGGGGTCTTTCTACCAACATTCATAACGCTGCACTTATCAATATTATATTCCATCTGCCATCTGACTGCCCACTCATTAAGTTTATCTAAGTCTCCCTGCAATATGTTTACATCAGACTGTGATCCAATAATCCTACCTACCTTAGTATCATCAGCAAACTTGCTGATATCACTGCTAATCCCACTATCCAAGTCGTTGATGTAAATCAAAAATAGTAATGGACCCAAAACAGACCCTTGTGGAACTCCACTTGTCACCTGTCCCCATTCAGATTTAGAACCATTAATTGTAACCCTTTGTTGCCTATTACTTAGCCAAGCTCTGATCCAACGAAGAACCTTCCCATCTATTCCATGAGTCTTAACCTTATTTAAGAGTCGCTCGGTGTGGTACTTTGTCAAATGCCTTACTAAAGTCCAGGCATATTATATCATAATCTTTATCATTATCTGCCGTCACATAAACTTTCCTATAAAAACTCAATAAATTGGTGAGACATGACCTACCCTTGGTGAATCCAAACTTTACAGTAAACTATTGTAAGCTTATAAAAAGAGTTTGAGGCTATTTAATTTGATATAATTGCATATTACAAGTGATTTTAGTAGTTTCATATAAATTGTAGTGTTATATCATAAATAAAAGGAATTTTCCTTATTATAATGCTTTATTCCCCCAAAATGTGTTTTTTTCAATGATTTTAGCTAGTTATCGGTGAAATGTAGCTTTCTTCTACAAATTGAAGTATACAAGCTTTTTTTTTTTATTAATTTGCACCTATAAGTAGCTTACATTACATGAAGCTAATAAATAGAGTAAGAGGCTATTTATTGTGATATATCTGTATATTGCAAGCGTTTTTCATAGTTTCTTGTAAAATGTAGTGTTATTGTATATATACAAGGAGTTTGACCTATCATATTGCTATATACCCCTAAAATATAGTGTTTTCAATGATTTTAGCTAGTTTTCGGTGGAGTTTTTTTTCTACAAAATTGAAGTATATTTCTCTATATCTGTAGCTAAATAGCTTTTGATATTTGTTACAACTACATTTTACAAAACTAGTAGTTAAAAATATGCATTTTTCGTGAAATTTAATTATCAACTTAATCCTAAAAACAACGCTTTTCAAGTGTTTTAATGGATTTTTCAAAGGTTGCAATGTAGTGAAAAATGAGTTTTCAGCCCATTTTTTGATAGATAAATTTTATACTGGAATTATAGTTGTCTTCCTTCACAAATGCAATTTTACATTACTCTAAGCAAATAAAGAGAGTTTGAGGTTATCATTTGTGATATAATGGTAGTTTGAATGCGTTTTTCATAGTTGTTTGTGACATGTAGTGAAATTATATATATATATATATATATACTATATATATATATACATATATATATATATAATATATATATAATATATCATATATATAATATATATATATATATTATATATATATATATAATATATATAATATATATATATATATATATAATTATACTATATATATATATATTATACATATATATAAATATATATACATATATATATATATATTATATATATATATATATATATATATTATATATATATATATATATATATTAGTGATGGACCGAATATTCGCATTCGCTTTCGCAATTGCGAATATTCGCATTTTTTTTCAATATTCGCATTCGCATTCGCATTCGTACCCCCACTCGTAGTTGCTTGCTAATATGCGAATATTTTGCCCAAATCATTAAACTCTAGAAAAGAAAGAAAACAATAACAAGTGAACATAATATTACACAAGCAAACATATAAATAAATTAAAAGTTTAGCCGAGCGTTAGTTAAAATAATGGGGTGAGGAGGCGTAGTGGTAGCCAAGGCCATATAATAGTGACAATAGTCCCTTGAACACTAACTCCATCTTCCACCCTTCAATAGAGTATAGCAGCCGCTACTCTCAAGGTCACTGTTACTGAACTCAACCCATTGCCTCGTGCGCTATACTGCAGTAATTAAGCATCTTCTCCGTCACCCACGAGCACAATCAACTTTCTTTGAAAGCGGACAGTGTTGCAGGAACCTACTGCGTAATGACGTCCAGTCACAACAGTGTGGTTTGGGATTATTTCGAGATTATCTCCAGCTATATTGCACAGTGTAAACTTTCCAATAAATATATTCATGTAAGATATTATCATGTAACTATTCGTGTAAGAGTGGGTCCTCGTCCCGCAACCTGGAAACATAGAAAATTGAATGGAATTTACTTGAGACATTCATTTTTTTATGGCTGAACTATTACAATATATACAAATATTTCAGTTACCTGTATGATATAAAAAATAGTTTATTACTTGAAATTTTATGTTATATTCGCATTTTGCATTCGCATTCGCGAATATTAAACCAAATATTCGCACTCGCATTCGCGAATACGGAAAATTGACATTCGGTTCATCACTAATATATAATATATATATATATATTATATATATATTATATATATATATATAATATATTATATATATAATATATATATATATATATATATATTATATAATATATATAATATATATATATATTATATATATATACTATATAATATATATATATATATATATATATATATATATATATAAATAATATTATATTAAATTATAATAATATATATATATATAGATATATATATATATATATATATATAAAAGGAGTTTTCCTTATTTTAATGCTATATATCCCATAAATGTTGTTTTTTCAATGATATTAGCTAGTTATTGATGATATGTAGTTTGTTTCCTTAAATTGAAGTATATATGCCTTATTAGAGTTTAATTTAACCCTGTATATACATGTAGCTTTACATTATTACATAACTGATATTTGCTACCTCTTTAAAGCTATACTTAAATGCATAACTGCTATTTGTTTCATCTACTTTTTACAATTTTTTTAGCAAAAAATATATATTTTAAATGCTTTTTACTTATCAATTTTAATCTTAAAATCAACGTTTTTTCGTGTTTTTTAATGTATTTTTGAAGGCAAGAAAATGTCGAAAATTGACAGTTTTCAGCCCTTTTTTTGATACAGAAATTCTAATATGGTATTATAGTTGTTTGCGTTAGAAAATGCTATTTTAAACTACTGTAAGCTTATAAAAGGAGTTTGAGGCTATCTATTGTGATATAATTGTATATTACAGGTGTTTTTCATATTTTCTTATAAGCTGTAGTGTTATATCATAAATATAGGAATTTTCCTTATTATAATGCTTTATATCGTCAAAATGTGTTGTTTCCAATGATTTTAGCTAGTTATCGGTGAAATGTACCATTTTTTCTACAAATTGAAGTATACAAGCCTTTTTTTAGATTAATTTGCACCTATAAGTAGCTTACATTACATTAAGCTAATAAATATAGTAAGAGGTTATTTATTGTGATATAGCGGTATATTGCAAGCGTTTTTCATTTTTTCTTGTAAACTGTAGTGTTATTGTATATATACAAGGAGCACTATGACCTATCATATTGCTATATACCCCTAAAATGTAGTGTTTACAATGATTTTAGCTAGTTGTCGGTGAAGATTTTTTTTCTTTTCTATAAATTTAAGTATATTCATCTATATCTGTGGAACGAGTTAAATACCACTATCACTTATACGTTAGGGCCAGGGCCGGATTTAGACCTGTGGAGGCCCCTGGGCAGCCTCTGTGTGGGGGCCCCCTTTCATTAAAAATTTTTATAAAGTATGAGATGCCGAGCAGCTGGGGGGTCTGGGGATTTTTTTTTAAATTTTTGCCTTTTTAGGAGCATTTTGAAACAATCAGCATAGCTAAATTGAGAAAGTATATTAATTTTAGCAATGTATACAATAGAGAAGGGATTGATTATTATCAGTTATACTTATAAGCAAAGTAAGCAATAGCTACTGTTTACAACACTAGTCTGAATATCTATGATGCATATCTACATTTTCCATATATCTGCAAATGAAAAAAATATATTTTACAATACCAGTAGCTACTTTTAATTACAGAACTGGCAGTGGCACTTTACGAGATCTAGCCCTTGCAAAGTTTTTGATCAAATCATGGAAGTCAGTTTCTCTGAGGATGTCATATTCAACAGAGCTGGGCGTTGCGGCACCGAGTTGCGACTTTGCGACTTTGCGACTTTGCCGCACTATGAATTTCGAAGTCGCAAAGTCGACAGTCGCAAACGTTTTGAAAAAGTCGGACTAAGCAAAGTCGCACCGCCAATTTTCCGCGACTTTTGCCCCGACTTTGAACAGGAACAAGAGACGACTTTTTTAAAGAAATTGCCGCGGCATCAGCGCGGCATTCGGAATGCGGCAAAGTCGTATGGCACTTGACCGCATACCGGTTGTATCGTTAATTCACTTAATTGCCACTCGGCACTAATAGAATAGGTTAAACAGTGTAGGTACATTCTGGCATGATTCTGTCTAGCAAGTGTCTAAATATGTGTTTTTCTGCCTTATAAAAGCATGTTTCTGTTATCGCGCTAAAGTTTACTTTGTAATTTAGCGGAGTCGCACCGGGAAAAATAAGTCGCAGTCGCAAAGTCGGAAAGTCGCAAGTCGCACTGGGGGGGCCAAAAATAGAGTCGCAGAGTCGCAGTCGCACCAGGTCCGGCGGCAAAGTCGCAAAGTCAAAGTCGCACCTGAAAAAATTAAAGTCGCGCCCAGCTCTGATATTCAATGCTCATCAAGGCTAGATGGCTAAGCCTGTCATGACACATTGTAGTACGAAGTCTGTTTTTGATAAATTTCATTTTACTGAAAGAAAGTTCTCCAGAAAAATTTTGTAACCATGACACCAAGTACATCCACAACATTATTTCAACATTTGGAAATGTATCTAAAACATTTTTGTATATCAACAGCTTAAAAAGGGAAAATGTGCCCTCAATTTCTCAAACATCTTCGTCTTTGAGAAATTGATAAAGAAGGCTGCAAGCTGCACTAGTTCAACTCCAATGTTTGATCCAATCATTCTTGTACTCAGCAACCAATTTCGCTGCAGCTGCTTCAATTTCATCAATTCAATGTTGCAGTTTATCCAAAACCCAAAAGAGTTAACAGTTTTTTCTTCATAGGCCTTCAATCGTTGATCCAGTGAACTCAGGAACTGATCAATTGCTGGAAGGAATTCTGAAATGCGAAATGCTTCTGACTGTGAGAGTGATGCTTCTTCAATCGTCCATAATCCAATGGATTGAGTAGGACATTACGTTGGCGCTTACGTGTCTGTAAATATTCCTCGGTTCCTGACAATTCCTTTCCCCTTCTCCTCATAAACATGGAAGCGATCTCTTTTTTTTCAAGTACAAACATTCCAAGGACTTCAACATTGCGACTGCTGTGTTAAACTCAAGTTTTGGATCCTGAAATGCGTGCTTGTGGCATCAAATCTACCAAGAATGCCATCCAAAAAACAGCAAAAATGGCTGTCTTTAGCTTGCCCATCTTTTCAAGGAGACCGCTGGCTTCATAACGAGTTTTTTCTCATCTCCTTCCCCATCACTAGTTTATTTTAGCAAGTGCTTTCAGGGATTGAGACATATCCTTGGACATTGCTTTCACTGCAACAGCTCGACAGGACCATCTTGTTGTACAAATCCTCTTTGGTACAGACACTGGGCCAGATTCTACATTTTTCAGTAAATCGCTAAGAATTGCATAACGACGTGTAGAAGCTGTGAAGAACACAAAAATGGCCTCTAGAAAATAAAAAAATGAGATAGCTGCTTGACAACATTCAGCTGCAGCTTTTCCAACCAAGTTTAATGAGTAACCTGCACAAGGTATCCAAACTGCAATGATGATTTTCAGCTGCAACTTTGGCTTGCGACCATTGTATCTCCCACTCATAGAGTTGCATTATCATATGATTGCCCACACAATTTTGAATGTAAATATCATAGTCTGTTTAAAAATTTCATCAAAACCTTCAAACTTTTTCTTGACCCTTGTGTCCTTGATTTGGTAAACATTTTTACAAATCTCTCTACAGGTGTATCATGCTCCATGTATCTAAAGATCAGCGTTAGTTGATCAACATGACCTTCAGGTGTTGAATCGAGAGAAATTGAGTAATATTTTGACACCCTTTATACGTGCAATTATTTCCTTGAGTACTTCATTGCCTATTAGTCTGATGATTTCTTCACAAGGGTTTTGAAGATAAATAGTTTGTATGGCCACTGCCCGACTGGCATGATTATGTATGTGTTTGCCTGAGGAAATCATCATGCACGGGCCAAAAGCTCTAACATCCTAAATAATTTCCATTATGAGGAGACCCCAATTATTTCATCATCTCCTCGAAGAGCTAGGCCTCTTTAAACATAAAAATTTCAACACACAAGCAGTCTTTTTCAAAAGACTACACCAATACTGCTCAACTTGATCCACTTGTGTTGTTAGCTTTGAGTCTACACCCCTCCAACTCTTCTTGCACGACTTGTTGCTGACAAAACTGCTTGAATCTGATCCTTTGATTGTTCATGGACAGCAACCCTATTGGCGTTTTTTCCAGTCCCCAGAACCCATCAGAGGGTGAACTGAGATCTCGAAGCACCCATTAGCTTGGCAGTAGAAGCCGTAGACCCGCCCATTTTCTGGAGATAGGACATAGCCAGAACGCTTTGTAACTTCCCCATTTCGATTCCTTCGCTCAACATACCTGCTGTGCATTTCGACTGACATTTTTTGCGTCTTTTGGGATTGCTGAAATTTGCTTCCAAAAATGTTGCATCACTGTGGTGGAGACTCTCGCACCTTTCTCTTTTTCTTCTGTTTTTCTTTTACTTTTTGATCTATCTATGTTGTATGGTCATCCACACCTGTGGATACACAAGGAAGCACAAGGAAAAGATGCAGAGGATGTTACGAAAATATATCACTAGGAGAAGGATACATAGTGGCCTCAAACAAGGCTAGAAGAGTTTTTCTGCAGGCATGTGATGGTCAGCCACATCTCTGCCTTTCATGTTTCATGAAAAAAATGCCTCATACTAAGGAAAATGCATGGGAAATTGGGAAAAGATTACACATTCGGATCATTCAAATTTTGCTTTTTTATTATTTTTATTTTCGGAACTAATTTTTGTGAGTTTTATGGTATTTTCTTCTACAGTTTAAATTTCCTGCTGCATTATGTAATGATTATAATTTGCTTGTAAGATGAATACACCTTACAAATTTTGTGTTACAATGTTTTTATATCATTTTGGAAGCATGTATTGTTATACATAATATTATCTTATCAATGCATCTAATTTCAATGTTTTAAAATTTTTTTCTTTATATGCAAAGAAAAGCATTCCGCAATGTTTTATTTGATAAATGCTTTATTTTCATATTGATTATAATGCTTATAGGATCACATTATCATATGAAAACATAATAAAAAAAAATAAATTGATGAACAAGGAAAAGGATTTTTGGGCTAATCATAATGAAATAATTTACACAATTATGAGTATTTTTTATTACCTGATATCGTTTTCAAGACATTTATAGCCATAATAAATACAAATGTACATAAAAATTGGCTATGTACTCATGTTTTGCAAAAGTTTTTAAAAGGGTTATTCGGACCACGGATGTAACCATTCGCAAAAAAAGAAAGATCTGCTCGGGACACCGGTGGCCCCAATAGGCGCTAATGTGTTAAAATCCCACTGTAGTATCATCCATACGATGATATAACGCCACTTTTATGTAAAAACACTTACGTCATTCTGTGACATATGAGTTTACTTTCATTACTTCATTTCACACATATAGACATATCTCAGTATTTTGTGCCTTACTAGCATACTCTTTGTGTATTCATGGACACCAGAAATCATTAATTGGTAGCGAATATTACATCGAAAATGAAAAAATATTAAAACTCACCTCAAATCACCACGGGTCGCTCATTAAACCTTAATCAGCTGCGTGTGCCCGTTTTTCCTAATATCTGTTAGAGAGAGACCATTCTAAACCTAGAAATGTGGCCATGGCAATCAAACAAACACTACCGCTATAGCAAGTTGGATATAAGATAAATTATTAATTTGATTATAATTAAGGCCTCTTGATTAAAAAATATTTATTATATAAATATACAAGGGAAATATTAAGTAAATAAATAAATAGAACAAAAATTTTTAAAATGTGGAGATCCAGGCCCCAGTTTGGCAGATTGCCCCATTTTATGGGGGCCCCCTGATTGTGGGGGCCCCTGGGCAGCTGCCCACTATGCCCACTCCTAAATCCGGCCCTGGTTAGGGCTACAATTGTAACTAGCTAATTGTCTCATAGTTAAACGTAACTGAGGTGGAGCCCCGACGCGACCTGCCCGGCAGTCAGTCCAGGGCAGGTTTACCGCACACACCACGCACCTGCACCTGTACCCTTCACCTGTATATATTAAACACTGTTGCACCATTGCTTCGTCTTACTCCAACATCAACCATGGCGCAGTGCAAAGGATCTACCTAACATCGGACGCAACACCCAGTTGTCCTGCTGGCTCAACAGTGTGAAGGGTTTCCTGTGCTCCGTGACCTGCCACCCGAATGACGGAAACACGGGCAACGAAAGCAAAGGAGGAGGAAGCGAGCCCGCCGCCACCCATGTCGGCACTGGACAGGCTTGCCGCCCTTCTCGAGGCTCAACAGCTACAAGCACAGGAAGAACGTCATTTGCAGCAGATTGGAGCAGCTGAGGACCGCCGCCGGCAGCAAGCGTTGATGCAGCAGCTCCTACAAACTTATGGTGCTGCCGCCCACATTCCCCGCAGTCAGGATGACGATAGTAGAGGACCCTACCATTGAGCCCGTGACCAATTTCTCCTGATCAAGGTTTGAAGGTGGTTTTTAAATGACTTGAGGATACTGAACAAAATAAGCCCCCATGTCCCTTGCAAAACTGCGGGCTAACTCCGCCAGGGGGCAAAATCCATGATGGCCGCCGTGAAAACTAGATTTGTCATATCTTCACTCATTTAATAGCTATTAATATGCTCTTGGTGTCTAAATGTATGTTTGTTAGGTTAAGGAAAGCAATAAAGACATCATAGAGTGGATTTGTGGACAAAAAGTCATTGTAATTGAATATTTTATTAAAAAATGAACACGAAAAATGTCAATAATCGTCAATAATCGTATCAAGCATATTTACTCATTGATTTACAGTTAAATTTATTAAGATATGATTGCCTTATTATCATCTTTTTAATAACATGTCCTTTTGTTTACAGATTGGAAGATGTCGAGACCACCACAGAAAAAGTCGAAAGCGGAGGAGCGAAGATTCAGCCATTGGTTCCTTCATCTTGTGTCATCTTGATTGTGATGAAGATCGGAACAACACAAACCTAGATGCCTGGAACAATCTTAAGAAGCATGCAAAGCAATGGGTAGGGCTGGATATCTTTGGTTCAGTGTATGATGACGTTGTCTGGGAAAATGGATCGAATGGTGTGTACTTCCATCAAAATTGTAAGCTGAACTTGTTCAATAGTAGAAAACTGAAGCAAGCCCTGAGTCGAAAAGTGAAATGCCATGCTGAAAATGTAGGAACTGCAGCACAGATGCAAACTGACCCCTCGTCAAGTCAAGGTCCAATTGCAACTGGTACAAGACAAACACGTTTGATCACAGGTTTAGTACATGACAAGAACCTATGCATATGGTGTATGAAACCTGAAGACCAGAAACATTGCGGAAGAGACAACTGGCATATCATGCAACAGCTGAATGCATGGTATGCCTTCAAAAGCCACACTGTGTACTTAGAAGATCTTACCATGAGTGAACGGCTGTTGACCTTTATTGAGTCAACTTCAGACCCATTTCCAGTTGAAATACGTTATCACCGAACATGTTGGGTAAAGTACATATCAGCCACCTCAGATACAGGGAAAGATGATCTCAATCTTCATCTGCAGCATGTGCATTTATCAGAAGTGAAAGAGATGTGGTTCAAACATATTCGAAATGTTGTGCTGGAGCAGCATGAACTTCGCACATTACAGAGCCTTCTTCGAGATTATATTCAGATGCTGCGTAATTTTGGAATGAATGTTGGAGTGGTGAAATCATGCACCATCAAAACTATGATACAGGAATAATGAATTTCACCATCGCATAGGCTTTCATGAACGATACCAGAAGACCCACAGTGCATTGGTTTATGATACCTATTTTGGGGGTAGTTATGCAGAAGCTGCTATCAACTGCTGGGGTGTAACTGACGACCAACTGATTTCGACCGTAGCACAACGGATCAATGCACATGCATCACAGGCACACATGATGTCATAGCCACCTCATGTCGATGAATTGGTGGACGAGGAGGACTCTGACAAGCTCTTGTACAAATTTGTAACCTTGTTGAAGAAGCCATAGGCTGGTGAAGACCAAAAAGACCCGGCATTTCTGGCACTGACATCTTTGCTAACTTCATACATAACGGGGAAACGAACATAATTCAAGGTGAAGCTGGCAGTGACGCTACATGGCCTGACTCGAAGTCGAGAAATAATTGACTTGATGCATAAGTTTTCTCTTGGAATCAGCTACAAGGATGTTCTGAATCCTTATGATGCGTGGCCCAAGTTTGACATCGAAACTAATAGAGCATGTCCTGATGAGCTTGCCATGGGCCAACCAGGTACAGCAGTTATGGACAATGATAACTTCAAAGACGATACTCTGACTGGAGCAAACACATCTCATCGAACCAATGTCATGTTTGTCCAGCCACAAGATTTGGTGGAGACTTCTGCTGTTTCACGTCAATCTCTGAGCATTCCCACAGCCGACGATATGAAAGCCCTGTGTGCTTATCAACATCCTGTACAGCCATACAAAACAGTTCAACGTGGTACACCAAGCATAAAACTAGCAGCCAATATAGACGCCCCATATGACACAAATACGCAGCGTAGGAGAAGCCTTATTCATGTATTGGCACGTCTTGATGAGAATATGAAGCCCAGAATAGTTTCTGAACAAACCGTGGGTGCCTTTGCAGGATTTCTCTGTTCAGCCTTCAGTGGTGAAGAGCAAACCCTAATATTTCCTGACATTTCCAAATCCACCACATAAATCAGTGGTTCATGAAGTGATGAAGAGATTAGTATTTGTAGCCATAGCCAAGAACATGCCATTCATACAGCTAGTTGGTGATCAGCCTGTGTACACATTCATTGTCCAGATTCGGTATGAACACCCAGACCAATTTAACATCATCTTACCTCGTATGGGGCCTTTTCACATCCATTACTCATTTATCTATGCCATCAACAAACGCTTCCATGGATCAGGTTTGTCAGATGTTCTCGTCATGGCAGGAGTAATCGCAGAAGATTCTGTTGACCAGGCATTAAGAGGCAAACACTACAAGAGAAGCATTCGATGTCTGAGCTTGATGTATGAAGCACTCATGCGAAGACTCATATTATACAGCTTGTGCTATAGTGCTTCTGTGCCTGAAGATGTCAAATGTCAACTGGTGATTTTGAGAGACCCATCATCATCCTTCCAAGAATGTGAACAGAGCTATGCCTTACTAGAATCAAACCCAAACATCATAACTATCGTTGCAGAAGAGTTTGAAAGGATAACAAATTCAGGTACTCCAATGGCGAAATACTGGATGTCTTTTCTTGAGATGACTGAGATTCTGATGATGAACTTGCATGCCCTAAGAACTCAGAACTGGGAAGAATTCAAAGCATATCTACGTTTGATGTTGCCCTGGATGCAGATCTATGACAACAGCAAGTATGGAAGGTGGATGGTGGAATACTGGCTGGAGCTGACTGAGCAATCTTCCTGAGGAGAGAACAACCTACATGTGGGATGGTTTGTTTTCCCAGTCAATCACTGGTATACCTTACTCTTGTTTACCTCTTGATATGTGGATAGAGATGACCATGAACAAAGGATCGAAGATGAAAGCTGGTTGGCTTAAAATCCTCAAAAATGAGATGATGCTCACTGATTAAAGAAATGATAGCTCCGTCAATCAAGTCAGATCATCTCTACATACCATGGCACAGAGTACCCTGTCAAAACAGCAACACAGTGAAAACACAAAAACACGTTTGAAGCTGGATGAGCAGGTGGTACAGGATATTGATAGCTGCAGCACTGAATTTTCCTGTGACCCATTCAACACAGACAATCCTAATCTGAGATCTCTTCAATCTGGTGTTCTGGCTTCTACTGCACTTGTTGATGACTTCGAGTCTGCTCATCACGATGGTGAAGATCTGTTCAGGATATTCTGCAATGATCGCATGTTGAGTGACAATATACCATTTTACTCTACAGTGCACAGAAACTCACGACGGAACTTCAGTAATCCACCACCTGTCATACGTGACAATACTGACAAGGTTACCAAATCAGAGGCCATGGAGAACAAGGCAATGGCGTCCATCATAGCACTAGCAGAAACACACAACAAGTTTAACCTCATTAACGTGATGGAATATCGAGTGACAGATGAATGTTTGCCCATATACAACGTTAACGGGACAATGAGAAAGACCCAAAAGTCCAAATTGGTGGATATATTATATATGGAGACCTTGTATTCCAAGGAGTACATTGCTATAGTTGATATGGGATTCATATGGCGTTTGTCAACCCCATCATTTGAGGACCGTGAACAATCAGATGGTACTAGTTTCACATGGCGGGATTATGCTTCCAAGATGTTGTCCATAATAATGTCCAGACACGAAAATGCTTCAAAGATTGTGTTGGTGAATGACCGTTATGACTTGCCATTTACCATCAAAGACAGAGAACGAAATTTTCGCCCTAGTAATATTGAAGGCTCTAAGAACATCTTCATCCGGCCTTCAGACAAATTTCCCTCAGCGAGAGCTTTGCAGGATTTGTTGCACAATCCAGCTAATAAACAACGCTTACAGTCATTTCTCCAAGATGAGATCCGTCTAAGGTGCTGTGAACACCCCAATGTCCAGTTTGTATATTCAGTGGGTCCAAAGTGTTGGAATTTATCCACAGGAGACAGAATTGGCAATTTTGAATGTGAACACATCAAAGCAGACACGATTCTCTTCTTTATATATTCCCAAATCAGAAGATCAGGCATTGATACTGATGTTGTCATTGATGCTGAAGATACAGACTTTCTAGTTTTGTCTGCATATGTTGCCCATATAATAGATGGAGTGTTAGCAGGCAAGAGGAAGAAGAACATCATAGATTGTAAAAAACTATGCTCCAAAGAGGTAGCAGAAATGTATAGAGGTAGCAGAGGTTTGTTCAATTACATATTCACAGCGGATCAGACACCACAACTGCCTTTTTTGGCCATGGGAAAGCATCAATTTTTACCAAGGGAATCTCAGATGATGCACGTGCTCTGCTGTGTTGTTTTGGCAAGTCATTGCCGGTCACACAGAATGACATGGCAATATTCACCTTAAGATACATCTATAATGACAAGGTGAGCAAATCTATGGGTGAAGCAAAGGCACGAAAATGGAACCAGATGAAGAGAAAATCAAAACTGAGACTTCCACCAGATAGAGATTCACATGACCTGAAGGTAACAAGAGGAAATGATCAAACTCACATGGGGGAGATGCTGAGAAGTGCCATAGAGGTAAGGCGAAAAGAGCGCTTTACCGGTCTTCAGGCGCTTTTGTAACGGCCCGGCTAAGATACTGGCTCAAGCTCATGTACAGTCGATATTTCAGGCGCTTTTGCCTGCCATACACCTCCAAAGCCCAAGGTGTGGGCGTGGTCCGAGAATCCTAATAGCCAATCACGCTGCCTGTCTGAGCGCTGCTTAGGCAGCTTCGACCAATCACAAGGCTTGAACACTTCTCCACCGAAACAAGAATTTTTGTCCCTCCCTCCCTCACATCTGCAATAAGGCAACGCTCGCCCCGCGGCCCGCCGAAAACTGTTTGTCACAAGTGTGACATTCATCACAGGTTTTGACCACCTAAACATTTTTGCATTGGGACGTGCCACATACCATGATAATCGGAAAACTGTGCTGATTTCGAGACTGTGGGTGAAAATTTAATGCAAGCAAAATTGCAGGAATAAGAAGGAGTTGAATAAAAAAAGGTGAAAGAAAAAAAATGTTTATACACGATTTCATTTTGCTCTCATTATCTTATTATAGGTATAGTTTACTGTAATTTTTATACATTCATGATATGCACTAATGTCTCGTGAAGGTGATGGTATGTTCAGTTGTCCTAAATATCATCTGGTAGTATGATAATACCGTGTATTAGTACAACATTTTAGTGCGGGCGGAGCACCCTCCTTGACACTTGTCGTCGCTTCGCCCGCCGCCCGCCCGCCCGCCAACCAACACACAACACAACATTTCTATCGCAAGCATATAACACCCTATAGTGCCGCATTTAGTCTTTCACGATCAATTCATACACACCTTGCAACACTATTATTACGTAAACACCAATTGTTATGTTGTAGGAACTGAAACAAGGCTGTATTTGCCTTATAAACAGAAGATGAATGTCTGTCAAAGGCCCACAGCAGCTCACTAAGTCAGGGTCTGACCATGCCTTAGTTTTCAGCGCCTTTAGCGGTGCCACTAAGGCAGCATTCTCGACTGAGCATAGCGGCGGGAGGGCGTTTCGCCTTACCACAGGCGCCCTAGTGGATAGGACGCCCTAGCTCGTTCTCAGCATCTGGCCCATGCTTCTCAATTATCATAAGGTAGATCCTTCTCCGTCTCCACTTTCACATGGATGGGCTGTTGAGAATTGCTTGTGTAAGCCAGTGCGATACACAAGACCAGCACTACCAATGCATTTGAAGGATGTCGTTCAACTTCAAGACCTAACACCAGGATATACTGATTCAGGAGAGAGCGATTCATATGATGAAGACGAGGATAATGACATTGATGTATAATATTGCCCATTCATGTTATCCATAATTTTCAGTTAAAAGAGTTATGATAGGTTGTGGATTTTGCCTGATTTATCTGAAATATGTGATGAGTTAGGTAGGATAAATCAATAATTGTTTTCAATTTTGATTTAACAAATTAATTCATATATATTAGCATTGAAAACCTTGGTCTGAAAAACCTATTTGTTGACACCTAGAATACATCGGCAATATAAAGATACTAATAGAACAAATTCAAATTGTGCATCAGCCGTATCGTGTTACTTGGAGTTCTTGTAACACGTTTTGAGATGAATTGGGCTACATCTTTTTTCAGTAACATCAACTTGAGTTATAATCCAGTGAAAAAAATCTTCATATGATTAGTGGCTAATAAGCATGATACGGTTCTCGAAAATGATGAATATTGAAATGTTTTTTCTTCATTTTTTAATAAAATAATCAATTACAATGACTTTTTGTCCACAAATCCACTCTATGATGTCTTTATTGCTTTCCTTGACCTAAAAGAAATACATTTAGACACCAAGAACATATTAATAGTTATTAAATGAGTGAATATATGACATATCTAGTTTTCGCGGCGGCCATCATGGATTTTGCCCCCTGGTGGAGTTAGCCCGCACTTTTGCGAGGGACATGGGGGCTTATTTTGTTCAGTATCCTCAAGTCATTTAAAAACCACCTTCAAACCTTGATCAGGAGAAATTGGTCACGGGCTCAATGGTAGGTCCTCTACTACGACGCGGCAAGTGGCTTACCTACCTCTACATCACGCGCTCGCCTGCCCCACGCCCCTGCACCCCACAAGCTACCGCCGGACCCCTCTCTTCGCGACTTCAAGGTTTGGTGAAGTGCTTGGTATGATTACGTTTAACTGCTACAGCTGAGCAGCCAGCCGCCACGGACCAAACGGGCCCACCTTAGGTCCTGTCTCACGCTAGAGATGCGGTTCACGCTGACTCACGCTATTGGCGTATCGGAGGACGACGACACCCTGAAGACAGACGAAATTCTAGAGCGCATCCAGGCACATTTCCAGCGACAGCGCAATGTTGCCTTGTTCGTTTTGAAGAACGACGTCAGCAAGTTGGTGAGTGTTTTGATGACTTCTATGTGTCGCTTAAGGAACTGGCGGCAGACGCAGACTTGTGTGAACAGTGTATCGACGCGCGACTGGTGACACGTGTAACTTCCGGTATTCGTAACGAACAAACTCGGAAATAGTTACTTGCTATAGACCCGCCTCCGCCGCTGTCAAAAATTGTGAATTTGTGCCGCTCCGAGGAGTTTGCTCGTAAAACGGATGAAGATTTTACTGGTGATGGCAATGCTGTACAAAGGGTCTTACGACATCGGCAATTGTCACACAGCCGGTCACGGTTACACCAGCGACACGAACCACTAAATCAGTGTAATAGCTGTGGTGCTCCGATGCACCCCAACGGACGCCAGAAGCAGTGTCCTGCCTGGACCAAGAGCTGCATCAACTGTGGTGGTGTGGGTCACTTCGGAAAGGTATGTAAGAAAAAGTATGCAAAACCTAACTACACCAATCACCCTGATGGGAGCAGTCAACGCTGCCCTCCCCCTAACCAGCGCAGGGCTCGTTACATCAGACTTGGTGATATCCACAGCACTAGTTTTCATCGCAGAGCCCCCACTGTCAGTGTCGGTGTGTCGTCAGTCTCAGAGTCGGGCCACGTTAGCGGCCGTCTTCACTTCACCCCCGACACCGGCGCAGAGACAACAGCTGTGGGTCCCCTACAACTTCAGCAGCTGGGATTCCCGGAATCCTGCCTCAGCCCTCCTTCAGGTGAGGATGTTTTTGCTGCTAATAATGACAAGTTAACTCCTCTTGGTTCATTTGAAGCTTCGCTACGCCTGAATGACGCATCGGTCTCTACAACTATTGATGTTTTTCAAGAGTTACTTGGAGCTCTTCTATCCTGGTATGATGCCCAGTCCCTTCGAATCATTCCAGAAGACTACCCTAAGCAAGTTAGCGCTGTTCGCACTCTGCAACCAGTTGTTAACAAAATTGGTGATCCTAGTGCGGTGCAGATGTAACGAGACCGCTGCAACTCTTGGAAGAGTTTCAAGATGTTTTCATAAATCCGGACCACTTCCACACAGGCGATGCACTACCAACTATGTTGGGAGAGCCAATGAAGATACATCTACGAGGCGTTTCAACGCCATACGCCATCGCAACCCCTCGTGCTGTACCTCTGGCCTGGCGACTTGAAACGAAGCAAATGCTCGACAGCATGGTTGAGCAAGGGATCTTCAAACCACTGGGCGACGAAACATCTGGATGGTGCCACCCTATTGTTGTTGTCCCCAAGAAAAATGGAGGTGCTCGCATCACTGTGGACCTCACAAAGCTGAACAAGCAGGTTCTACGCCCCGCGTATCCTGCCCCGACTCCACGTAATGCAGTTCTGGAAGTCGGCTCAGGTTCCAGATTCTTCACGACGATGGATGCAACACGGTTACTGGCAAATACCCCTCGCTGAAGACGCGCAGCCTTTGACAACATTCATCACGCCGTGGGGGAGGTACATGTTTCTGCGCTCCCTGATGGGATTCGTCTCAACGGGAGATGAGTTCTGCAGACAAGTTGACATCGCTCAGTCAGGAATCTCCAAATTAACGAAGGTGGTGGACGACGTGCTCATCTGGGACTCAACCTACGAGGAGCATCTGCAGCATCTCCGCGCAGTCTTGGAGCGCTGCCGAGAACATCGGATAAGTATGAACGCTAACACGTTTAAATTTGCTCATCAAACAGTTAAGTTTTGTGGTTATGAAATAACACATGATGGAATAATCGCTGACGCATGCAAAATAAAGGCCATTCAAGACTTCCCTTTTCCTACTAATATAACTGAGCTCCGCTCTTTCTTAGGCCTCGTTAACCAGCTGGGTGACTTTACAACAGGTATTGCATCTGCCGCTGATAACTTACGCACCCTTCTCCGACCCAAGAATGCCTTTCTATGGACCCCGTACCACCAAGCTTCGTTTGAGCAAGTGCAGCAGTCACTCTCCTTGCCCCCTGTTCTAGCACACTTCGATCCATCGCTGCCAATGATGCTTCAGTCTGACGCTTCAAGTCTCAAAGGTCTTGGTTACGCCCCTCTCCAACAACATGGTAAAAGCTGAAAGCTCATTCAATGTGGCTCTCGTTTCTTGAGCGAGGTGGAGACACGGTACGCCACGGTGGAGTTAGAGCTTTTGGCAGTCGTTTGGGCACTAAGGAGGTGCCGCATATACTTTCTCGGTCTCACACACTTTGATCTCGTGATCGACCATAAGCCCCTTGTACCTATACTTAATGATTATACAGTGGACGCAGTGGAAAATCCAAGATTGCAGCGACTGCAGGAGAAGACTTCTCAGTTCACCTTCACGGCAACGATGCGTAAAGGCCACCACCACTCAATCCCCGATGCGCTCTCGCGCGCACCAGTGGAGGACCCGACGCAATCAGATCTCGAAGCTGAAACCCGTCAGTGTGGCTCGGTTGGTAGAGGTGTGGACTCGCGTGCAGCGTCCCTGCGTTCGATCCCACCAGGCTCCCACCAGGTTCATCCTGGCGTGGTGGCACTTTATATAGTCAATAACTTTGTAGTTGGTACTTGCAATGTGTCTAGATAGGATCAAAGTATCTTATCTTATCTCGAAGCTGAAAATGATGTTACCCATCATATTCGTATCTGTGTGGTGGCAAAGGTTACAGACGTTTCTCAACAGCTACGCGATCCATTACTTGAGGAGATTCGAAGTGCAGCTTCTCGAGACGCAGTTTACACTCTGTTACATAACAGTGTCGCTTCTGGTTTCCCGTCAGACAGAACGAAGGTACCTGCAATACTGCGAGACTTCTGGAAGATGAGTGGCACGTTGGCAGTTGATCAAGACGGGTTGATTTTCCACGGCGCCCGCATCGTTGTTCCCGCTGCTTCACGCCGTCAAGTTCTGGCACTTCTTCACGATTCTCATCGTGGGATCGAAGCTACTAAACGCCGTGCCCGACAAACAGTCTGGTGGCCTGGCATCACAAGTGACATCATCAACACCGTACAGTCTTGTGACGCATGTCTGTCCCTGTTACCATCCCAGTCCCGGGAACCTCATATGTCTGACCCGCCGCCATATCGACCTTTTGAGGATCGCTGCCAACGATGCTTCAGTCTGGCGCTTCACGTCTCAAAGGTCTTGGTTACGCCCTTCTCCAACAACATGGTAACAGATGGAAGCTCGTTCAATGTGGCTCTCGTTTCTTGAGCGAGGTGGAGACACGGTACGCCACGGTGGAGTTAGAGCTTTTGGCAGTCGTTTGGGCACTAAGGAAGTGCCGTATATACTTTCTCGGTCTCACTCTAAGACCGAGAAGGTATATATGGCACTTCCTTAGCGCCCAGACGACTGCCAAAAGCTCTAACTCCACCGTGGCGGACCGTGTCTCCACCTCGCTCAGGAAACAAGAGCCACATTGAACGAGCTTCCATCTGTTACTATGTTGTTGGAGAAGGGCGTAACCAAGACCTTTGAAACGTGAAGCTAGCCTCAAACTCCTTTTATAAGCTTACAGTAGTTAAAAATAGCACTTTCTAACGTAAACAACTATAATACCAAATTAGAATTTCTGTATCAAAAAACGGGCTGAAAACTGTCAATTTTTGACCTCATTCGACGACTCATTCGACCACATCGACGATCAGTCAAAAGTTTTAGTTTTCTACAAATTGAAGTATATTCCTCTACATATGTAGCTAAATAGCTTTTAATATTTGCTACAACTACATTTTACAAAATTAATAGCCAAAAATATGAATTTTTCATGAAATTTCAGTAACAATTTTACTCCTAAAAACTACGCTTTTTCAAGTGTTTAAATGTATTTTTGCAGGGCCAAAAAATTTCGAAAATTGACATTATTCAGCCCTTTTTTTGATAGTTTAATTCAAAATGTGGTATTATAGTTGTTTTCGTTAGAAAATGCTATTTTAAACTACTGTAGGCGTAAAAGGAGTTTGAGGCTATTTATTGTGATACAATTGTATATTACAAGTGTTTTTATTAGTTTCTTGTAAATTGCAGTGTTATATCATAAATAAAAGGAATTTTCCTTATGATAATACTTTATACCCTCGAAAGGTGTTGTTTTCAAAGATTTTAGCTAGTTTTCGGTGAAATATAGCTTTTTTCCTACAAATTGAAGTATACAATCCTTTTTTTAGATTAATTTGCACCTATAAGTAGCCTTCATTACATTAAGCTAATAAATAGAAGAGTAAGAGGCTATATGATGTGATATAACGGTATATTGCAAGCGTTTTTCATAATTTCTTGTAAACTGTAGTGTTATTGTATATATACAAGTAGTTTTACTTATGATATTGCTATATACCCATAAAATGTAGTGTTTTCAATGATATTAGCTAGTGATCAGTGAAGATTTTTTTTTCGTCTACAAATTGAAGTATATTCCTCTATATATGTAGCTATATATCTTTTGATATTTGCTACAACTACATTTTACAAAAGTAATACCTAAAAATATGTATTTTTCATGAAATTTAAATGACAATTTTACTCCTAAAAACAACGGTTTTTCAAGTGTTTTAATGTATTTTTGAAGGGCAAAAACATTTCGAAAATTGACATTATTCAGCCCTTTTTTTGATAGAGATATTCAACATGTGGTATTATAGTTGTTTTCGTTAGAAAATGCAATTTTAAACTACTGTAAGCTTATAAAAGAAGTTTGAGGTATTATTGTGATACAATTGTATATTACAAGTTTGTTTCATAGTTTCTTGTAATTTGTAGGGTTATATAATAAAGAAAAGGAATTTTCCATATGATAATGCTTTATACCCTCAAAAGGTGTTGTTTTCAATGATTTTAGCTCGATGCAATATAGCTTTTTTCTACAAATTGAAGTATACAAGCCTTTTTTTAGATTAATTTGCACCTATAAGTAGCTTACCTTACATTAAGCTAATAAATAGAGGAGTAAGAGGTTATTTATTGAGATATAACGGTATATTGCAACCGTTTTTCATAGTTTCTTGTAAACTGTAGTGGTATTGTATATATACAAGTAGTTTTTCTTATCACATTGCTATATAGCCATAAAATTTGGTGTTTTCAACGATTCTAGCTAGTTATCAGTGCAGAGTTGTTATTTCAACAAATTGAAGTATATTCCTCTTTATCTGTAGCTAAATAGTTTTTGATATTTAATTTGCTACGGCTAAATTTTTAAAGATAAATAGCTAAAAATATGTATTATTCATGAAATTTAAGTATCAATTTTAATTTTTTTTTAAACAACGTTTTTCCAAGTATTTTAATGTATTTTTGAAAAACAAAATAATGTCGAAAATTGGCATTATTCAGCTCTTTTTTTGATAGAGAAAATCTAAATGTGGTATTATAATTGATTTCGTTAGAAAAGGCTATTTCAAACTACTGTAAGCTTATAAAAGGAGTTTGAGGCTATTTATTTTGATACAATTGTATTTACAAGTGTTTTTCATAGTTTCTTGTAAATTATAGTGTTATATCATAAATAAAAGAAATTTCCCTTATTATAATGCTTTATACCCTCAAAATATGTTGTTTGCAATGATTTTAGCGAGTTATCGGTGAAATATAGCTTTTTTCCTACAAATTGAAGTATACAATTTCTTTTTTTAGATTAATTTGCACATATAAGTAGCTTACATTACATTAAGCTAAAAAATAGAGGAGTAAGAGATTATATATTGTGATACAACGTTATATTGCAAGCGTTTTTCATAGTTTCTTGTAAACTGTAGTGTTATTGTATATATGTTAGGGTACGCCGTATAACAAAAATTCTTTTTCTCAACTTTGGCATGCCAATTTCCTATGTAAAATGGAATTCTAAGACGATTTTATCTGGTTCCATTTTTGCATTTGAGCAATTCTTACTATGCAAAATCGCACTTTTATATTGCAACCTTATCGAATAATGCTTAAATGAGTACGCAGTGTCCGGTTGGTCCTGTTTATTGCATCATGCACCACTATGCGTTCCAAATGACTAGCGTGGTAGGCTCTTTCTGATCAGTTGGTTCATCAGGCACTACATCACAGTGTCACAGCCTCTACGTTGGCCTAGAACGTGTCCATCATGTCCTTCTTAGACCTGAAGCAGGGCATGGTCTCCCGGTGGTGAATAACAACCACTGGAGGTGCAAACTGGGCGTTTGATTTCTTCCACTGGGCAAGCACCATGGGGTCAGATCCTTAGCAATGTCTCTCACTGGGTACCCCCGCTTGTCAACACCCTCCCGGATGCCGCTGAGTTCTTGGAGAAGGATTCCCCTCTTCATCACGCCGCGATACGTAGGCACCTCACTCTCAGCAAACTCTCGTCCACCGCCAACAAAGTCGGCCAACTTGGATCCAGAGCTCTGTCTAGTTGCGGGCTTCGACCCACTTGGTTTACAAGGAGAAGCCATCCTGAAAAAGACGATCAAGAATTGATGATAGGTGCAAATGAAGCCGCTACTTTAGCGGGGCTAAGCTATGTTTTGCATATAAATATAAAAGTCCATTTTTGCATAGCAAGAAGTGCTCAAACCAAAATGTTGAAGAGGTCAAACCACCCTTAAAATTCACTTTTACATAAGAAAACACCCTGCTAAATTCGAAATAATCTATATTTCACTTTTCATTGGACCTACGGCGTACCCTAATATATATACCATTAGTTTTACTTATCATATTGCTATATACCCATAAAATGTAGTGTTTTCAATTATTTTAGCTAGTTATCAGTGAAGAGGTTTTTTTTTCTAGAAATTGAAGTATATTCCTCTATATCTGTAGCTAAATAGCTTTTGATATTTGCTACAACTATATCTTACAAAATTAATAGCTAAAAATATGTATTTTTCAAAAAATTTAAGTATCAATTTTAATCTTAAAAACAACGTTTTTTCAAGTGTTTTACTGTATTTTTGAAAGGCTAAAAATTTCGAAAATTTACATTATTCAGCCCTTCTTCTGATAGAGAAATTCAAAATGTGGTATAATAGTTGTTTTTGTTAGAAAATGCTATTTTAAACTACTGTAAGCATATAAAAGGAGTTTGAGGCTATATATTGTGATAAAATTGTATATTACAAGTGTTTTACATATTTTCTTGTAAATTGTAGTGTTATATCATAAATAAAAGCAATTTACCATATGATAATGCTTTATACTCTGAAAATGTGTTCTTTTCAATGATTTTAGCTTGTTATCGGTGAAATATAGCCTTTTTCCTACAAATTGATGTATGCAATCCTTTTTTTAGAATAATTTGCACCTATAAGTAGCTTACATTACATTAAGCTAATGAATAGAAGAGTAAGAGGTTATTTATTGTAATATAACGATATTTTGCAAGTGTTTTTCACAGTTTCTTGTAAATGGTAATGTTATTGTATATATACAAGTAGTTTTACTTATCATATTGCTATATACCCATAAAATGTAGTGTTTTCAATGATTTTAGCTAGTTATCAGTGGAGAGGGTTTTTTTTCTACAAATTGAAGTATATTCCTTTATATCTGTAGCTAAATATCTTTCGATATTTGCTACAACTACATTTTACAAAATTAATAGCTAAAAATATATATTTTTTATGAAATTTAGGTATCAATTTTACTCAAAATAAACACGTTTTTTCAAGTGTTTTAATGTATTTTTGACAGGCTAAAAAAGGTCGAAAATTGACATTATTCAGCCCCTTTTTGATAGAGAAATTCAAAATGTGGTATTATAGTTGTTTGCGTTAGAAAATGTTATTTAAACTACTGAAAGCTTATAGAAGGAGTTTGAGGCTGTATATTGGGATTCAATTGTTTATTACAAGTGTTTTTCATAGTTTCTTTGTAAATTGTAGTGTTATATAATAAGTATAAGGAATTTACCTTATGATAATGCTTTATACCCTCATAATGTGTTCTTTTCAATTATTCTAGCTTGTTATCGGTGAAATATAGCCTTTTTCCTACAAATTGAAGTATGCAATCCTTTTTTTAGAATAATTTGCACCTATAAGTAGCTTACATTACATTAAGCTAATAAATAGAAGAGTAAGAGGTTATTTATTGTAATATAACGTTATATTGCAAGCGTTTTTCACAGTTTCTTGTAAATGGTAATGTTATTGTATAAATACAAGTAGTTTTACTTATCATATTGCTATATACCCATAAAATGTAGTGTTTTCAATGATTTTAGCTAGTTATCAGTGAAGAGTTGTTTTTTTCTCCAAATTGAAGTATATTCCTTTATATCGGTAGCTAAATATCTTTCGATATTTGCTAAAACTACATTTTACAAAATTAATAGCTAAAAATATGTATTTGTCATGAAATTTAAGTATCAATTTTACTCTTAAAAACAACCTTTTTTCAATTGTTTTAATGTTTTTTTGAAGGGCTAAAAAATGTCGAAAATTGACATTTTTTTAGCCCCTTTTTTAATAGAGAAATTCAAAATGTGATATTATAGTTGTTTTCCTTAGAAAATGCTATTTTAAACTACTGAAAGCTTTTAAAAGGAGTTTGAGGCTATATATTGTGATACGTTTGTATATTACAAGTGTTTTTCATAGTTTCTTGTAAATTGTAGTGTTATATCATAAATAAAAGGAATCTACCTTATGATAATGCTTCATTCCGTCAAAATGTGTTCTTTTCAATGAGTTTAGCTAGTTATCGGTGTAATATAGTTTTTTTCCTACAAATTGATGTATACAATCCTTTTTTTTTGGCTAATTTGCACCTTTAAGTAGCTTACATTACATTAAGCTAATAAATAGAAGAGTAAGAGGTTACTAATTGTGATATAACGGTATATATTGCAAGCTTTTTTCATAGTTTCTTGTAAACTGTAGTGTTATTGTATATATACAAGTAGTTTTACTTATTATATTGCTATATACCCATAAAATGTAGTGTTTTCAATGATTTTAGCTACTTATCAGTGAACAGATGTTATTTTCTATAAATTGAAGTATATTCCTTTATATCTGGAGCTAAATATCTTTCGATATTTGCTACAACTACATTTTACAAAATTAATAGCTAAACATATGTATTTCTCATGAAATTTAGGTATCAATTTTACTTCTAACAACAACGTTTTTTCAAGTGTTTTAATGTATTTTTTACAGGCTAAAAAAGGTCGCAAATTGACATTATTCAGCCCTTTTTATTGATAGAGAAATTCAAAATGTGGTATTATAGTTGTTTTCTTTAGAAAATGCTATTTTAAACTTCTGTAAGCTTAGAAAAGGAGTTTGAGGCTATATATTGTGATACAATTGTATATTACAAGTGTTTTTCATAGTTTTTTGTAAATGGTAGTGTTATATCATAAATAAAAGGAATTTACCTTATGATAATGCTTTATCCTCAAAATGTGTTCCTTTCAATGATTTTAGCTAGTTATCGGTGATATATAGCTGTTTTCCTACAAATTGAAGTAAACAATCCTCTTTTTAGAATAATTTGCACCTATAAGTAGCTTACATTACAATAAGCTAATAAATAGAAGAGTATGAGGTTATTTATTGTGATATAACGGTAGTTGCAAGCGTTTTTCATAGTTTCTTGTAAACTGTAGTGTTATTGTATATATACAAGTAGTTTTACTCATCATATTGCTATATACCCATAATATGTAGTTTTTTCAATGATTTTAACTAATTATCAGTGAAGAGGTTTTTTTTTCTACAAATTGAAGTATATTCCTTTATATCTGTAGCTAAATAGCTTACGATATTTGTTACAACTACATTTTACAAAATTAATAGGTCAAAATATGTATTTTTCATGGAATTTAAGTATCAATTTTAATCTTAAAAACAACGTTTTTACAAGTGTTTTAATGTATTTTTGACAGGCTAAAAAATGTCAAAAATTGACATTATTCAGCCCGTTTTTTGATAGAGAAATTCAAAATGTGGTATTATAGTTGTTTTCGTTAGAAAATGCTATTTTAAACTAATGAAAGCTTATACAAGGAGTTTAAGGCTATATATTGTGATACAATTGTATATTACAAGTGTTTTTCATAGTTTCTTGTAAATTGTATTGTTATATCATAAATAAAAGGAATTTGCTTTATGTTAATGCTTTATACCCTCAAAATGTGTTCTTTTCAATGATTTTAGCTAGTTATCAGTGAAGAGTTGTTTTTTTCTGCAAATTAAAGTATATTCCTTTATATCTGTAGCTAAATAGCTTTCGATATTTGCTACAGCTACATTTTACAAAATTAATAGCTAAAAATATGTATTTCTTAGTAAATTTAGGTATCAATTGTACTCATAAAAACAACGTTTTTTCAAGTGTTTTAATGTATTTTTGACAGGCTAAAAAAGGTCGAAAATTGACATTTTTCAGTCCTTTTTTGATATAGAAATTCAAAATGTGGTATTATAGTTGTTTTCGTTAGAAAATGCTATTTTAAACTAATGAAAGCTTATACAAGGAGTTTGAGGCTATATATTGTGATACAATTGTATATTACAAGTGTTTTTCATAGTTTCTTGTAAATTGTAGTGTTATATCATAAATAAAAGAATTTACCTAGATAAAGCTATACCTCATAATATGTTCTTTTCAATGATTTTAGCTAGTTNGGGAAAAAATTTTTTTTTTGGCATCCCCTTTCCTATGAAAAGGAATTCTAAGCGTTTTTATCTGTTCCTTTTTTTGCTTTTTGAGCAATTTTACTATGAAAAATCGCATTTTTATATTGCACCCCTTACGAAATGCTTAAATGGTACGCAGTGCCCGGGTTTGGGCCCCTGTTTATTGCAACACACCACTAGGATTCCAAATGACTAGCGTGGTAAGCTCTTTCTGTTTCAGTTGGTTCATCAGGCACTACATCACAGTGTCACAGCTACGTTGGCCTAGAACGTGTCCTCATGCCCTTTTCTTAACCTGAACGGGGCATGGTCTCCCGGGGGGGCCCGACCCCGGATGAACCCTCTTGGCCTGCTGCCCCACCACTGCTCCCACCCCTCGTCACCGTTTCACCTCTTTCGGTGCTCTGGTGTGGATAGGAATCCGGAACCTCGTAGGGTTTGACCGATCTCCGGATCTCCCCCCGGACGTAAAAAGGTAAATGCCGCTCGTGCACCTGGCCTCTGCCACTATCAGGTCTGCAAGCTGGGGGTGACAATTTTCAGTTTGGGGTTGGATACGGGTCGACACTGGTGCCCCCCATACTCCTCGCCAGCCCTCAGTTTTCAAATCTGGGTCCGGCGACCTGCGGTGTCCTCCTCTGACTCGCCATCAGCGGAGGGGGGACAATTCTAGGTGCAACCATGCTCCTGTCCGCACATGAAGGTCACAGCTGTTTGGACCTTTTTTGGGCTGCGACCTCTCACTCTGACCCCTTGCGTGGGATGTGCTTGGGGGCCGCCTCAGTCTGGGGGTAAACCTTGATGTGTAGTGGGTTTTGAAATACCCTGCAGGCGCATTGACTGGATTTCCAGGGTTCAGTTCTTTGCCATCGGCCATGCTTTCTGGTCCACTGTACACGAGCGCTGGGCGGGGTGAGCCTCGGATGGGACACCTTGCTACATTTTACTCCTGCAGCCAGACGGGGGAACGCCCCGCTTCACACCTGGACCAGCTGGTGGGGAGACCTGCTGATCAGTGGACAGGACCGGATAACTCCGGTATTTCCGTGAGATCTTCACCGCCTGGCATCCTCTGAACTCTGCGTTTACTGCTCTCATTCACGCTGGACAGCAGATGCCACTGCCCCTAAAGCCATTTTCAGATGGGTAGGCCGTCTTTGCTGGTGATAAGGGGGCGCAGGGGCAACCGTTTTGTGCAACACGCATATACCCCAAAGAAGAGCTTGCGCCCCCACACTTCCCCAAAATGGGCGTGGTCCCACCCTTCCACCCCGTGTTGGCCCTATTTGAGTCACCTTGCAGTACATCAGTGAGTGGGTGGGCGTATGCCCAGCAGATATAGAGAGCCTGAGCCCCCTTTAAACGCGGGCTTCTCAGGGGGCACCGGGTCCTCTGGTACAAATCCAAAGGTACCTTCCGATGGCCCCTCTGTAACGACAATGCTCCTCCCGATAAACCCTTGGGTGCGTTTCCCATCTGTGGGGCCCCATCCCCCGGTTTTGCCCTTTCCTCCATCGTAACCCAACCCAAAACTTTTTTGGGTACCTGGTGTTTCCCCTGGTCAAGGTTCGGGCCGATCCCCATGGCACCCTGCCGGCCCTCCTCGCTTGTTGGGTCGCGCCCGGGTACACATGTCTGGAGAGAGGTGGCCGTCAGCGATAAGGCCTGGGGAATCCAGAAGCCAAGGCGCGAGCAGTGGGGGGAACGTCGAACCGGATGTTTCCCACGCTAGGTACGGGGGACTGGCATTGTTTTTTTTCTTGCAGCGGGCCTTCCAAGTACTGCATCAAAAGGGGGTGCCAGGGACCCCAGCCTCCCCCTAGCATCGGTGTACCATTAGGCGGCCTCCTGTTGCTCCTGCCCTCTTTCTCTGAGGGCAGGGTGAACGATCCTCCTCCCATCCTCAGAATCCCGGTGATCTTTAGCGGGGCCCGGAACATCTCCCCCTGCCTCAAGAGTCGCCTTTTTTCTTTCTGCTTCTGCTTCTTCGCTTAGCCTCCTCCCAAAAGCTTTTTCTTTTCTGCTTTTACGTCTATGCGTCTCATTTTTTGTCTCCCCTTCATCATCATTGCACTCTTTTCCCCAACTTTGATCCTCTGGGATACAGCCACCCAGTCTAAAGTAGGGACTTTGCTGGGCCCGGGGCAGTCACACTGCCGTGTGCTCTCGCGTGGCCAAATGGGGTTGGGGCAGTGGGTTCCCGGCCTTTCAGAGGAAAATCGTGTGGGGCAGGTGTTATTCAAAAAACCTGCCCAATTTTCTCCAAAGAATTCCTTTTCGCTTTATTCTTGCCTCTCACCACTTCATAACCCTTTTTCCCAAAAAATCTATCCCTTTTGGTCACGGGCCTCAAAAACAAAAAACTGGAGGTGCAAACTGGGGGTTTGATTTCTTCCACTGGGCAAGGCCCATGGGTCAGATCCCTTTGCAAAGTCTCTCACTGGTACCCCCCTTTTCAAACACCCCCCTGATGCCACTGAGTTTTTGGGGAAGGTTCCCCCCTTCATCACGCCCCCGATAGAGGCACCCCATCTCACAAATCTTCCACCCCCCAACAAAATCGGCCCAAATTGGGTCCAGGCTCTGTCTAGTTGCGGGCTCAACCCACTTGGGTTTTCAAGGAGAAGCCATCCTGAAAAGACGATCAAGAATTTATGTAGGTGCAAATGAAGCCCCTACTTTAGCGGGGCTAAGCTATTTTTTGCTATAAAAAAAATCCTTTTGCTAGCAAAAAGTGCTCAAACCAAAAAAGTTGAGAGGGCAAAACCAAACCCCTTAAAATTCAATTTTTCATAAGAAAACACCCTCTAAAAACGAAATAATCTATATTTCACTTTTCATTGGACCTACGGCGTCCCCAAATATACCCTTAGTTTTTCTTATCATATTGCATATACCCATAAAATTGTGTTTTCAATTTTTTTTGCTATTATCAGTGATGAGGTTTTTTTTTTTAGAAATTGAAGTATTTCCTCTATATCTGTACAAATAGCTTTTGATATTTGCTACAACTATTTTACAAAAATTAAAAGCTAAAATATGATTTTTCAAAAATTAAGTATCAATTTTAATCTTAAAAACAACGTTTTTTCAAGTGTTTTACTGTATTTTTGAAGGGCTAAAGAATGTCAAAAATTTACATTATTCAGCCCTTCTTTTGATAGAGAAATTCAAAATGTGGTATAATAGTTGTTTTTGTTAGAAAATGCTATTTTAAACTACTGTAAGCTTGTAAAAGGAGTTTGAGCTATATATTGTGATAAAATTGTATATTACAAGTGTTTTACATATTTTCTTGTAAATTGTAGTATTATATCATAAATAAAAGCAATTTACCATATGATAATGCTTTATACGCTGAAAATGTGTTCTTTTCAATGATTTTAGCTTGTTATCGGTGAAATATAGCCTTTTTCCTACAAATTGATGTATGCAATCCTTTTTTTAGAATAATTTGCACCTATAAGTAGCTTACATTACATTAAGCTAATGAATAGAAGAGTAAGAGGTTATTTATTGTAATATAACGATATTTTGCAAGCGTTTTTCACAGTTTCTTGTAAATGGTAATGTTATTGTATATATACAAGTAGTTTTACTTATCATATTGCTATATACCCATAAAATGTAGTGTTTTCAATGATTTTAGCTAGTTATCAGTGAAGAGTTTTTTTCTTCTACAAATTGAAGTATATTCCTTTATATCTGTAGCTAAATATCTTTCGATATTTGCTACAACTACATTTTACAAAATTAATAGCTAAAAATATATATTTTTCATGAAATTTAGGTATCAATTTTACTCAAAATAAACACGTTTTTTCAAGTGTTTTAATGTATTTTTGAGAGGCTAAAAAAGGTCGAAAATTGACATTATTCAGCCCTTTTTTGATAGAGAAATTCAAAATGTGGTATTATAGTTGTTTGCGTTAGAAAATGTTATTTAAACTACTGAAAGCTTATAGAAGGAGTTTGAGGCTGTATATTGTGATTCAATTGTTTATTACAAGTGTTTTTCATAGTTTCTTTGTAAATTGTAGTGTTATATAATAAGTATAAGGAATTTACCTTATGATAATGCTTTATACCCTCATAATGTGTTCTTTTCAATTATTTTAGCTTGTTATCGGTGAAATATAGCCTTTTTCCTACAAATTGAAGTATGCAATCCTTTTTTTAGAATAATTTGCAACTATAAGTAGCTTACATTACATTAAGCTAATAAATAGAAGAGTAAGAGGTTATTTATTGTAATATAACGTTATATTGCAAGCGTTTTTCACAGTTTCTTGTAAATGGTAATGTTATTGTATAAATACAAGTAGTTTTACTTATCATATTGCTATATACCCATAAAATGTAGTGTTTTCAATGATTTTAGCTACTTATCAGTGAAGAGTTGTTTTTTTCTACAAATTAAAGTATATTCCTTTATATCTGTAGCTAAATATCTTTCGATATTTGCTAAAACTACATTTTACAAAATTAATAGCTAAAAATATGTATTTGTCATGAAATTTAAGTATCAATTTTACTCCTAAAAACAACGTTTTTTCAATTCTTTTAATGTTTTTTTGAAGGGCTAAAAAATGTCGAAAATTGACATTTTTCAGCCCCTTTTTTGATAGAGAAATTCAAAATGTGATATTATAGTTGTTTTCCTTAGAAAATGCTATTTTAAACTACTGAAAGCTTATAAAAGGAATTTGAGGGTATATATTGTGATACGTTTGTATATTACAAGTGTTTTTCATAGTTTCTTGTAAATTGTAGTGCTATATCATAAATAAAAGGAATTTACCTTATGATAATGCTTCATTCCGTCAAAATGTGTTCTTTTCAATGATTTTAGCTTGTTATCGGTGAAATATAGTTTTTTTCCTACAAATTGATGTATACAATCCTTTTATTTTTTAATAATTTGCACCGAGAAGTAGCTTACATTACATTAAGCTAATAAATAGAAGAGTAAGAGGTTACTAATTGTGATATAACGGTATATTGCAAGCTTTTTTCATAGTTTCTTGTAAACTGTAGTGTTATTGTATATATACAAGTAGTTTTACTTATTATATTGCTATATACCCATAACATGTAGTGTTTTCAATGATTTTAGCTACTTATCAGTGAACAGATGTTATTTTCTATAAATTGAAGTATATTCCTTTATATCTGGAGCTAAATATCTTTCGATATTTGCTACAACTACATTTTACAAAATTAATAGCTAAACATATGTATTTTTCATGAAATTTAGGTATCAATTTTACTTCTAACAACAACGTTTTTTCAAGTGTTTTAATGTATTTTTGACAGGCTAAAAAAGGTCGCAAATTGACATTATTCAGCCCTTTTTATTGATAGAGAAATTCAAAATCTGGTATTATAGTTGTTTTCTTTAGAAAATGCTATTTTAAACTTCTGTAAGCTTAGAAAAGGAGTTTGAGGCTATATATTGTGATACAATTGTATATTACAAGTGTTTTTCATAGTTTCTTGTAAATGGTAGTGTTATATCATAAATAAAAGGAATTTACCTTATGATAATGCTTTATATCCTCAAAATGTGTTCCTTTCAATGATTTTAGCTAATTATCGGTGAAATATAGTTTTTTTCCTACAAATTGAAGTAAACAATCCACTTTTTAGAATAATTTGCACCTATAAGTAGCTTACATTACATTAAGCTAATAAATAGAAGAGTATGAGGTTATTTATTGTGATATAACGGTAGTTGCAAGCGTTTTTCATAGTTTCTTGTAAACTGTAGTGTTATTGTATATATACAAGTAGTTTTACTCATCATATTGCTATATATCCATAATATGTAGTTTTTTCAATGATTTTAACTAATGAAGAGGAAGTGAAGAGGTTTTTTTTTCTACAAATTGAAGTATATTCCTTTATATCTGTAGCTAAATAGCTTACGATATTTGTTACAACTACATTTTACAAAATTAATAGCTAAAAATATGTATTTTTCATGGAATTTAAGTATCAATTTTACTCCTAAAAACAACGTTTTTACAAGTGTTTTAATATATTTTTGAAAGGCTAAAAAATGTCAAAAATTGACATTAATTAGCCCTTTTTATAGATAGAGAAATTCAAAATGTGGTATTATAGTTGTTTTCGTAAAAAAATGCTATTTTAAACTACTGTAAGCTTATAAAAGGAGTTTGAGGCTATATATTGTGATACAAAAGTTGTATATTACAAGTGTTTTTCATAGTTCTTGTAAATTATAGTGTTATATCATAAACAAAAGGAATTTACCTTATGATAATGCTTTATACCCTTAAAATGTGTTCTTTTCAATGATTTTAGCTAGTTATCGGTGATATATAGCTTTTTTTCAACAAATTGAAGTAAACAATCCTCTTTTTAGACTAATTTGCACCTATAAGTAGCTTACATTACATTAAGCTAATAAATAGAAGAGTAAGAGATAAATTATTGTGATATAACGGTATATTACAAGCGTTTTTCATAGTTTCTTGTAAACTGTAGTGTTATTGTATACATACAAGTAGTTTTACTTATCATATTGCAAAATACCCATAAAATGTAGTGTCTTCAATGATATTAGCTAGTTATCAGTGAAGAGGTTTTTTTCTACAAATTGAAGTATATTCCTTTATATCTGTAGCTAAATAGCTTTCGATATTTGCTACAAGTACATTTTACAAAATTAATTGCTAAAAATATGTATTTTTCATGAAATCTAAGTATCAATTTTACTCCAAAAAACAACGTTTTTTCACGTATTTTAATGTATTTTTGAAGGGCTAAAAAATGTCGAAAATTGACATTATTCAGCCCGTTTTTTGATAGAGAAATTCAAAATGTGGTATTATAGTTGTTTTCGTTAGAAAATGCTATTTTAAACTAATGAAAGCTTATACAAGGAGTTTAAGGCTATATATTGTGATACAATTGTATATTACAGGTGTTTTTCATAGTTTCTTGTAAATTGTAGTGTTATATCGTAAATAAAAGTAATTTACTTTATGTTAATGCTTTATACCCTCAAAATGTGTTCTTTTCAATGATTTTAGCTATTTATCAGTGAAGAGTTTTTTTTTTCTACAAATTAAAGTATATTCCTTTATATCTGTAGCTAAATTGCTTTCGATATTTGCTACAACTATATTTTAAAAATTAATAGCTATAAATATGTATTTTTCTTGAAATTTAAGTAGCAATTTTAGTCTTAAAAACAACGTTTTTCAGGTGTTTTAACTTATTTTTGAACGACTAAAAAATGTCGAAAATTGACATTATTCAGCCCCCTTTTTTATAGAGAAATTAAAAATGTGGTATTATAGTTGTGTTCGTTAGAAAATGCTATTTTAAACTACTGTAAGCTTATAAAAGGAGTTTGAGGCTATATCTTGTGATACAATTGTATATTACAAGTGTTTTTCATAGTTTCTTGTAAATTGCAGTGTTATATCATAAAAAAAGGAATCTACCTTATGATAATGCTTTATACCCTCAAAATGTGTTCTTTTCAATGGTTTTAGCTAGTTATCGGTGAAATATAGCTTTTTTCTTACAAATTGAAGTATACAATCCTTATTTTAGAATAATTTACACCTATAAGTAGCTTACATTATATTAAGCTAATAAATAGAAGAGTAAGAGGTTATTTATTGTGATATAACGGTATATTGCAAGCGTTTTTCAGTTTCTTGTAAACTGTAGTGTTATTGTATATATACAAGTAGTTTTACTTATCATATTGCTATATACCCATAAAATGTAGTGTTTTCAATGATTTTAGCTATTTATCAGTGAAGAGTTTTTTTTCTTCTACAAATTGAAGTATATTCCTTTATATCTGTAGCTAAATAGCTTTCGAAATTTCCTACATCTACATGTTACAAAATTAATAGCTAAAAATAAGTATTTCTCATGAAATTTAAGTATCAAATTTAATCTTAACCGAATGAGACAGGAACGGAAGACACTGAATGCCTTTATAGCTCTAGAAAATGAGTTACATCAAATGGGCATGATTGAGTTGCCGAATCCTAGCTCTACGGTGGACGAGCAAGCAGATTTATTGCCCTGTCACATCGCTAAGTGGGAGGTGCCGCGGAGTAACATCACCATCGGTAGGGCACATTCTTCCTTCTTCTGTCTAACATCATCACCATCGGTAGTAGTGCGGTATGTAATGTTAGAAAAAGGGCTCCCGTAGGATTTTTGTGCTAAGATTGATTTTTTTGCAGTTCTGGCTTCTATAGGTATCAAATTAACAGAAAAAGATGGGGTCCCAGTTTTCAGACCCCTTACCCCCTTTTGGGGGTCACTTCCCTTTTGGGGCCCCCCGGCACTGACCATGCACCTATCTCCGCCAATAATTGACCGATTTTCATAATTTGAGTATCCTTTTGTAGGTTTTCAGGTATGCCGAGTCGATTTATAGCACTAAAAAAGCAACCGGAAGTGTCCTTATAGCACTTCCGGTTCAGATTTAGCACTTCCGGTTCAGAGTATAGGGTCTAACTCCATTTTTTCTTTTTCAGGCATGTTGAAGAAGCAGTTTTGAGCTCAGTCAGATATACCCTGTGAACTGAGATCGTGGTAGTATCGCTAATATGTCGGAGGAGGACGGAGTTTGCGTGATCTGTAAAGAAGGTGCCCACATCAAAGAAGCGATTGGTGAACAATCGGTCATGACAGATGAAATTTACAACACTGTCAAGAGAGAGTGTCTCTTGGTGATACTGAAAGTGACATTCATAGACTACTAAATTACTTGTCAGGTTTAAATGAAGGAGAACTCAAGTACGTTCGGTATATAGTGAATGTCGGAAACCTAATCGTCAACAAGAACAGATTAAACGTCTTAGGAAGAGATCCCGAACCGATTCACCTGTCTGCGCTCCACGAGGACCGGGGCGACCTTCAAGTGCTGTGGGATCTGTTCGGCCAAAGCGGTCAAAGACTATTCCAAAGGAACAAGTGTGTCTATTTTCCAACTGTGACTTCTGTCCCAAGAATGACTCAGAGCCACTGCACCGTGTTCTTACTGACTCAATGGGTAAACACACTCCTACAGATCAAGCGGGAAAACCCAGATGACCATGTTAGAGTTTCAGTAGCGGACCTGAAGAACCGGCGATGCATCAGCTCTTGAAAAGCACTATCATCGGACATGTTTTGCGCTCTGCACAGCGAATATCAACGAGGACAGATCACAGTAATGTGCCACCCCATTCGCTCAGTATGTGATGCACAATTGGTCCTCGCTATTCAAAACACCTTGAGTGACGAGGATGTTACACTGAGCATGGCTGAGGTAAATGATGCCTACTTGTCAATTTTGAAAAGATACCGTGTGGATGTAAATGAGAGTGAGAACTATCGGAAATACCTCAAAAGACTCATCAGCTCATCAGATTGCACTGAGGTCAAGAGAGAATGCCATAAAGATCCGTCTATCAATAGAGTTGCACTGCACAGACAACCCCTTCAGAGTGAAGACACCATTGAAAAGTTTAGTTTCATCAGCTCTTGTGCCAGAAGTAGCAAAGCATGATATTCTGCATTATGCAGAAAAGGGTCAGAAGTGATTCGAGGAGTTCGTTTGTGAACGTCTGACTACCACATCAAATCTCTCGGTTTGGGACAAAACGAAGAAGCTCATGTTGAAGGCATTCTCAAGTTGGATGGATAAATCAAAAGTACGCATTGGAGATAAAGTCATCAAATCGCGTGAGGATCGTAATTTACTGGGCAGATTTCTCATTGTTCAGGGAAGCCGACCAGGTCTAGTGCCAAAATTCGAGGAAATAATTGGCAAGTACGAGATGTCAACAGTGCCCCGCTCTCTGTGTGCAGTTGATAGATCTTTGTACATCCCAACTGACAAGGCCAGTCTGATGCATGCAGTTGAAGATGCCACGGTTGAATCCCTTGATGTTCCTCCAGTACCAGACATAGGGCAGGAAGATCCTCCAGTTAAAGTTCTCATCATTGATGCAATGGGTGTACTTCAGAGTATGTCAAAGACGCCAAATATGCTGAAGATTTCACACCTTCAGGATGCATTCAACAAACGCATAGAGACAATGATGACAAGCTATGATGAGGGGCGTGTTGTGTTTGATCGATACTTGGATCTGTCCGTTGAAAACAAGACCCGGCAGAAGCGATCAACCACATCCATTGAGTACGAAGTTCATCCCGAAATGAAGCTCACCATGTCCATTAAGGAGTTACTTTCAACATCAAAAACAAAGCGAAGCTCACATGCTTGTTTGGCCAAGGACTGCTTGACTATTTCGCAAGCAAAGATTCATTCGTGCTCGTTGTCGTGTACGATGATCATATCAAGGGACTAGGGTTTTGAGTATGCTCATACACATGAAGAGGCTGACACATTGATTCCAAACCAAGTACTTGCCTCTACAGCCTGTGGTGCTGCCAGAAAGATCTGCGTATGGTCGCCCGACACTGACGTACTCCTGCTCCTTCTTGATCTTATCGCCTCCAGACAGATAGCATCTCTATTATCCTTGAAGTTTCATACAGGCAAAGGAAAGAAGAAACGGGAAATAGACATCTTTGAAAGAGTGCAGGTTATTGGCCGTCGCAAATGTCAAGGACTTCTTGGACTCCACAACTTCTCAGGTGCTGATTGGGGAGGCAGATTCATAGGAATTTCAAAGAAATCATGGGTAGATGCATACCTAAAGCTTGATGATGATGACCCTGCCATTGACTGCTTCAAAGCATTAGGGTGGGATTTCTATTCCTGCCGAGTTGGTCAATGACGAGCTTCCCACGCAGGTGAAAGCGTTGGAGACTTTTGTGTGTCATGTCTACAGTTCAAAAGGTCCAGCAAACCCTACCATCACTCAGGTGGGAGCTGTTTCGGTCAAAGAACTTGGAAGGGGAAATGCTTCCACCAACTCGTGCTGCATTGCTTCCCCATATCATGCGTGCAAACTACATGACAATGCGGGACAAGTCATACCCTGAAATTGTCCAACCCTTCCTGCAATTGAAAAAAATGGATGGGAAATTGGAGAAAGGCGTGTATGTTCCACTGAATGTCTTGCCCTGCCTGCCCCACAAGCTGTAGTTGAACTCGTCAAATGTGGCTGCAAAGTAGGATGCAAGGGAAATAGGTGTAGCTGCTTGAAGAATGGCCTGCCCTGTACTCCTCTCTGTAACTGCTATGGCAGTGATTGCGCAAACGCTATTCGGGAGGACATTTCAAATATGGACATTGATGAATAACTGATTGATTTTACGTCCGATTTTGACAGTATCGCAAAATCGGACGTATCGCTAAATACTAACGCGCTTTGGGGGGATGGTTGGGCGCAGGGGTGGTAACTCCGCCAGTGGAACTCCACTGTCTGTCTTAAGCCAGAATAAAGGAGGAAAGACAACCCTGTTAACATTATTTAAGTATGCCTAGCATAAAACGTGGCATGAAAAAGTAGCTTAGACGGCTTTCGTAATAGAAGCGGGTGAGAAAACAACGAAAAATTGAGGTTTCGGTTATACCAAATCTGGACGTGATAGAGAAATTTAGATATCAGACCTGACATCAGCATCAGCAATTTAGTAGGAATCAGTAGTTCACGTGTCTGTAACAAAGAAAATGTTGAAATTTGTTGCTTAGTGTTACCAGAGACCAATCCTGGGGGTGCCAAAAGAGGAATGACCCCCAGAAAGGGGTGAGGGTCTGAAAATTCGGACCCCATCTTTTTCTGTTAATCTGATACCTATAGAAGCCAGAACTGCAAAAAAATCAATTTTAGCACAAAAATCCTACGGGAATACATGGCATACCACACTATAGGGCACATTCTTCCTTCTTCTTTCTAACAACATCACCATCGGTAGGGCACATTCTTCCTTCTTCTTTCTAACAACATCACCATCGGTAGGGCACATTCTTCCTTCTTCTTTCTAACAACATCACCATCGGTAGGGCACATTCTTCCTTCTTCTGTCTAACAACATCACCATCGGTAGGGCACATTCTTCCTTCTTCTTTCTAACAACATCACTATTGGTATGGCACATTATTATTATTTTTCTTTCTGTTTAACGTCAGATTTTCCTATGATGTCTTATGAGGTTAGACGGTTGATGATGCGCTTCCAACTATCTCTATCCATTGCCTCAACCTCTTCAATGCCCAATGCTGCCAGATCCTCTTCAACACACTGCCTCCATGTCTTCCTTGGCCTGCCCAGTGGACTGCGATCTGGCACTTCCACTCCAACAGCTCTCCCCAATGCCTCACCCCCTTCTCTCCTTTTCACGTGCCCAAACCACCTCAATCGCCGTACTCTCAGCACTGTACTCAGCTCCTTCAATCCACATTTTCTTGCCACCTCTTCACTGGACACTTCATCTTATACATATAATAATCTGGGTGGGCATTTTGACATCATTTGTTGGCATTCCCAGGGTTTATATCCACATATGCTTTCTATGACCCATTTGTAGTTTAACCTATTTGCTTAATTTTACTTCTGCTAAACACAATGTGTTTGGTTCCATGTTCTTCGTGAAATTACTTATTTTTGATTTTGCCGATATCAAAACCATACTTGTTGGCATTAACTTTTCACAAATAGGGTGAAGGACTGCAATGGACTCAGTCGTCAGGTAGTTAGTGCGGAGTCATTAGGGAGCTTTAAAAGGAGGCTGGATAAATTCATGGATGGGGTTGAAAGGTGGATGTAGGTAGTGTTAAGTAACAGGAACTACCACGTGTAGGTCTCACAGCCTCTTATTGCTACCTTATTTTCTTATGTTATTTTCTTATTTTTTGTTAGTTTCTGATGTTATTTATTTAGTTTCTTAGGTTATTTTCTCATTTTCTTGTTATTTTCTTATTTTTTTGCTATTTTCATATTTTCATATTTTTTAATGCTATTTTCTTATGTTCTTATGTTCTTATGTTATCTCCACAGGTAAACAACTGGGGTCCGGTGCCTTTGGCCGGGTGGTGAAGGCCTCAGTGACGGGTCTCGAAGGTCCGCGTGCGGGGTGACATTAATGTGAAAAAATCCTTTGACTCTCACAAGCTCGCCCCCTCGCCTTGGAGTCAAAAAAAATGATGAACTGGGCAAGCATCTAAACCTTGTCAATTGAAGGGAGCCAGCAGGGCCCCAAATAAAAAAAAGGTAAAAAATTTTTTTACATCCAAAGGATTTTTTTTTTATTTTTTTTTTTACATCTAGCCTATAGCGCCTTAGGCCGTGAGCTCCGGGGGTGGGTGGGGGGGCCCTGGAGTTCATTGGGGGCGGGGAGGGTTGGGCCCTCCCGTGGTGGCGCAGGAGGTTTTTTATAGTGACGCCTATGATTATGGGGAACGGGGCACTCTGGGAGGAACGGGGGGGGGCGGTCATCCCGCCCCGTGGGGGTCCCCGTCACTGGGGGGCCCAACCCAAGGTAATTATGGGCAGGGCTGGGGGGTTCTTTAGGCCTTTCAACGGGCGAAAAATTTTAAATGGTTTTATGGGTCCACTCGGGGGATCGAACCCTTGGGGTTTCGAGAACGCCCCCGGGACGCTAACCACTCTGCTACCGCCTTTCCCCAAAAACTAGACCAAGCTGCAAAGGGTTTTGCTAGTCAAACTTGAAAAAGTAATTTCCATTGTAATTTGGGTCCCCCTATACGATTTTTTTGAATTTATAAAGCAATAATTTTACTATGCCCTGTTTATATCCTTGTCCAAAACTATTTGGTACATTCAGTTCCTTTTGTTTTTTTATGGCCCCACAACAAAAATTTTTTTATAGAAAAAGGGAAAGATCTGGGCGTGAAAGGGGTTAAGTGTTTTTTCCTTTTTTCCCTTAGTTCTTATGTTTTATTTCGCCCCCCTTGTACTTCCTTATTTCTTATGTTCTTTTTTCTTATGTTCCGCCTCTTTATTCCCTTATGTTGTTATGTTCTTTTTTTTTTTTATGTTCCAGCTCTTGTATTTCCCTTATTTGTTATGTTTTTTATGTCTCGCAGCCTTGATTCCCTTTATGTTCTTAGTTCTTATGTTCACACCCCTTTTGTGTTCCCTTTTGTTTTATGTTCTTATGTTCTTAGTCCCACCTTTTGGTTTCCTTATGTTTTTATGTCTCGCGCCCCTTGTAGCTTCCTTATGTTCTTAGTTTTATTTTCTATTCTCACGCCTTTTGTAGTTTCCCCTTTTTGTTATGTTCTTATTTTTTTTATGTCTCACAACCTTTTGGCTTCCTTATTTTTATGTTTTTATGCCCGCACCTCTTGTAGCTTCCTTATGTTCTTATGTCTACAGCCTCTTGTAGTTTCCCTTATTTTCTTTTTTCTTTGTTTTTTATGTCTACAGCCTTTTAGTTCCCTTATTTTTTATGTCTCGCCCCCTCTTGTATTCCTTAGTTCTTATGTTTTTGTCTCACAGCCTCTTGTAGCTTCCTTAGTTCTTATTTCTTATGTCTCACAACCTCTTGTAGTTTCCTTATTTTCTTATGTTTTATGTCCCAAGCCCTTGTAGCTTCCTTATGTTCTTATGTTCTTAGCCCAAAGCCTCTTGTACTTCCTTTGTTCTTATGTCTCATAGCCTCGTAGCTTCCTTTTTTTTATGTTCTTATGTCTCACACCCTCTTGTAGTTCTTATTCTTATGTTTTAGTCTCACAGCCTCTTGTAGTTCCTTATGTTCTTTGTTCACACCTCTTGTAGCTTCTTAGTTCTTATGTTCACACCCTCTTGTAGCTTCCTTATGTTTTATGTTCTTATGCCCCTCCCGGGCAACTCCAGATCTCGGGGGTTCCCAAAAAAACCCCTTGTACACTATGGGTTAGGTGTTATACGGGGGACCTGAAAACTTTGGGCAACTTCAGAGATAAAAAAAATTTTGCAGTCCGGGCAACGAATCTTGAGTGGATCCGATAATTTCTCGCGACGACAGTTCGCCGCCCTTGAATCCCAAAAAGAAATATTAACCGGGTGATAGTAAAAACCTTCCCACTCCCCCCTTATCCCCTACAGGTCTTCCCCAATTTTTCAGGGGAAATTTAAAAAAAACGTGAAAAATTAAAATGATGGTAAATTTCCAAATAAACCCCAACTTCCTTGGTGGGGTAAACGAAAGAATTTTTTTTCGGGGGTTTTGATGTGTTTTAAATAATTTCTGCGAACCATTTCTGTCGAAAATTTTTTTTTTCTTTTTTTTTTTTTTGCAAAAATGACAAAATATAAAAAAATTTGAACCTAACCAAACCTTTACCAACCCCCCAAACCAAAACCTATCCTATACCTAACCAACCTGTACCAACTTTATAAAAAAAAAAAAAACCCCTTGGGGCCTAAAAAAAAAAAATTAAATAAAAAGATTTGCGACAAAAAGGGTTAACAGATTTTTTTTTCAAACACAAAAAACTCACCAAAAAAAAATTTTTTTTCCCCCAAAGTAAATTCGGTGTTCACTGGAAAATAAAAAATGATGAAAATCCAGCTATCATCCTAACCAAGTTTATGTTCTATCAAAAGGCGCAGTAGCTTGTTTATTTTCCAAAGAAGTGTAAAAGTTCATTTTCACCCCAATACTATGCCCCACCCCTTATGTATGTGTAATGTTCTGATTGGCCTGTGAGGGGGTTCTTGTGTGGATAAAATCAGCGAGATTTTTAAAAAAGAAAAAGGGAAAAACTGGTTCCAAAAGGGTGGTGAATGATTGGAATGGACTGGTTGTCGGTTTAGTGTGGATCAATAGGGAAATTTAAAAGAGGCTAATAAAATTTTGGTGGGGTGAAAGGTGGATGTAGGTAGTGTTAATACAGAAACTACCCCGGTAGGTCTCGCGGCCTCTTGTAGCTTCCATTTTTTTATGGTTCGTTTGTTTTATTTTTTAACCCCCTTTGCCCAGATTTCCTTTTTGTTATAAAAAGGAAAAAGTAATTAAACGTTCTGTTGAAAATCATAAAAAAGAAAAAAAGTCACTGAATATACCAAATTTTTTTGTGGACAAGGGGTACTAAACAGGGGCATATCTAATAAACTTCTTATATTTATTGAAAATCATCTATTATTTCCCTCTTCCCACCAAATATCTTTGAGAAGAGTGTTGATTTTCATGGTTGTTGGAAATGTGCCCGGGGGTGGTGCAGTCTTTACCCATGGACTCATTCGCGGGCGTGGGAAATGGCCCAAGGCATGGGTACCTGTGCCGGAAAGGTACAGGGAGGCTATAGTTTGGGGGCAGTTTAAAGGGGGGCTAGAAATTTTTTTGGATGTATGAACGGTGACGTGGTAGTTTAATAACAGGAAAATACCCGGTATCCACAGCTCTTGTAGCTTCCTTATTTTCTTAGTTTTTATGTAAAAATGAGTCCCCTAGTGTCATCTTAGTCTTTCTTAGTTTTTTTTCCGAACAAAAAGTAAAGGATTTAAAACAGAAAGGGGTAGATTTAAAAAAGAAATAGGGAAAAATGGTTCCAAATAGGGGTAAAAGATTTGGAAAGGACTCAGTCGACAGGTAGTTAGTGCGGAGTCAATAGGGAGCTTTTAGAAGGAGGCTGGATAATTTCATGGATGGTGATGAAAGGTGATTGGGAGTGTTTTTGTAACGGAAATACCACGGTAGGGGCTCGTGGCTTCTTGTAGCTTCCCCTTTTTTTTTATGTTTTCTTATGTACTTTTTAAGAAGATATTTTTGTTTTTTATGGGTAGAGTCCTTATTATTGGGGAGAGACTATAAACTTAAAAAGTAAACTATAAACTATCTAACTATAAAATTGTAACTTATTTTGACATCTCATTTTTTTTTTTTATTGTGACCTTTTAAATTAATTTTGGTGTCATGATTTTATGGGATGGATATACAAGATGTTGATTTTTTTTGTTTTTTATTTGTCTTTGTTTTTTTTTTAAAGTAAATTTGAAAAGAATGGTCGAATGATTTTTTTTGAGAGTAATTTTAAAAAACGTTTTTTTAAGATAAAAAAACTTTTTGTTTTACATAATAATATAATAATAAAATAATTTTTTTCTCACCCCAAGGCATACGTAGAAGCCAAAAAACAACACCATAATATATGGATAGGGGAAAGAACTTAATTTCTAAAGCAAAAAATTTTTTAATGCTGTACTTGATACCTTAAATAAAAATAAAAATAAAAATAAAATTTTTAAAATCCATAGAAGGCCTATTTATTGTGATTGAGAAAAAATCCTATTTATTGTCCGAAAAAACTTATTCATGACTTCGCCAGATCTTTCCAGAGACTTGGCTGCTCGCAAAACCTCCTTTCCCCAACAAACCGAGTCAAAATCACGACTTTGGACTGCGCGCAAATAAAAATTTCCTTATAAAAGAAGGAATAGAAGTGTTTTCAATTAACTGAAAAATCATTAGTAGTCTATAAGAACTTGTTTCTTTTACTTAAAGGTTTTTGCTACATTACGAAATTTTCCACAGAGTAGGGAAAAAAATGGGTTTCCCAAAAAGGGGTGAAAGTTGGAATGGATAGTTGCAGGTGGTCTGCAAGTATAAGGGGGGTACTAAAAAAGGGTAATAAATTCATGGATGGGGATGAAAGGTGTGGAGGGGAGTGAAGAACAGGAAAAAAACCCACGTGTAGGTCTCCCGGGCCCCTTTAGCTTCCTTATTTTCATGTTTTATGTTTACCGTAAAAAAATTTTTTGGAATTATGAGTCTTATTAGATGCCAGTTAACCCCCTTTAGGCCCCAGAAAGTTTTCCTAGTAAAATTTTTACCATTAGACCCTTTTTTGGAATAAAGCAATTTTTTTTAATATGACCTCTTTAGTATCCTTGTCCACAAATTTTTTGGTAAATTATTTTGTAATTTTAGGGTTACAATTACAATTTTTTATGCAAGGGAAGTCTGGGCGTGGAGGGGTTTAAAAATAGACTAAATAATGCATACTGTCTATGATGCTTATTAACGTCTTATAAAGTCTATGGAGTCTTATTTTTGTCTTATACGTCTATGAGTCTTTTAAAGTCTTTAAGCTATGATGTCTTATTAATGTCTTATAATGTCTATGATGTCTTATTAATGTCTTATAATGTCTATGATGTCTTATTAATGTCTTATAATGTCTATGATGTCTTACTAGATGCCAGTTCAAGGTTACAGCTACATTATTTTCCCCCTCACAGGACCTGCTATTGCCTGTCAAGTGGATGTCAGTAGAAGCCATTCGTGACCGCATCTTCAGTACACAGAGTGACGTTTGGGCATTTGGCATCACCTTATGGGAGATATTTTCCCTGGGCAACACGCCATAACCGGGCATGAACTATAAGGACTTCCTGGCGATGCTGGAGGACGGGCACAGAATGGCATGCCCAGAATATGCCAATGAGGAAATGTAACGTATCAACAACAGGAACTACCTCGTATGGATCTCACGGCCTCTTGTAGCTTCCTTATTTTCTTATGTTCTTCTTAAAGTTAAAATTAATCTTCTCAATCTTTCTTGTATATTATATCTTGTAGAAGGTAGGCTAGGCTAGGGTAGGGTGGCTAGTCATCAGGGTAGAACAAGAAGTAACGGATTCAAAATGGTAAAGCATAGATTTGATAAAGAAATAGGGAGAAAATGGTTCACAAATAGGGTGGTAAATGATTGGTATGGACTCAGTCATGAAGTAGTTAGTGCGGAGTCAATAGGCAGTTTTAAAAGGAGGCTACTGAAGGCAGAGAGAAAAAAATAGACAATTTCATGGATGGGGATGAAAGGTGGATGTAGGTAGTGTTAAGTAACAGGAACTACCACGTGTAGGTCTCGCGGCCTCTTGTAGCTTCCTTATATTCTTGTGTTCTTATGTTCTTATGTTGTGTAAAAGTCTGCTCTGAATCCAAATCGCGTCTAAACACAATTCTATTTTTTTCCAGCAAGGGTGTTAAAGTGTTAAGGTGTTAGCAAGGGTGTTATTAAGGTGTTAAGGTGTTAGCAAGGGTGTTAATAAGGTGTTAAGGTGTTAGCAAGGGTGTTAAGGTGTTACTGAACAATGGTAAAAGTTACAAGTAATTTTGCACGTTCTTTTCCTCCATTATATACTACTCGTCATTCTGATTCATAGTCATCCTCATACTCAATTCAACGTTGCATACGGTGACAGTTAATAAATTCCATGGTTAACTTTCGTGCCAAGTTATTAACCCTTGAGGCTCAGAACGTTATTTCCCTTGTAATTTGGGTACCATTAGACGATTTTTAGTGGATATAGGCAATATTTTATAGCTATGACCTGTTTAGTGTCCTTGTCGACTAACTAATTTGGTATATTCAGTTACTTTTTGTAATTTTTTTGCTCGACAACATACAAATTTTTTATAGCAAAGGAAAGATCTGGGTGTGAAAAGGTTAAGATTAGATTTATTAGGAAGTCTGTAACATCCATGACCTGTGGTGTCTTTCCTCAGCTACAAGATCATGACGCGGTGCTGGGAGGTGTGTCCACTGAGTCGCCCGTCCTTCACCGAGCCGGGGGAGCATCTGGGGCGCATGATGAGGCCAGACTTAAAAGAGGTAAGCTTTCTAGTGTTTAATTCTTGGATATGACCTGTTTAGTATCCTTGTCCACTAGCTTCTCTTGTATATTAAATTACTTCTTTTTAAATCTTATAGCTAAAGACAGACGATTTTATATAGCAAAAGAAAGATCTGGGCGTGAAGAGGTTAAAGTAATCGTCCAGACCCATTTTTGTTTGCCTAATTATGTTGAATGTACATTTAAAACACCTAATCCACCAAAAATAATTGATTTCCAGGCCTTATTTCCGTAAAAACACGATTTTTGTAAAAAGCGCGCGGAAAAAAAAATCTTCCCCTCCAACAAGGCTACGACTGTTATTGATGACGTCAGAACAGGGACGCCCGCAGACACTCTGTCTGACACCTGTCGGCAAATGTTATGATGAGCGATTGTACTTTGGTGTCAGACAGTGAATCTGTCGCTGTGACAGATCTAGAGTACGATACTCAATCTGACACCGAAAGAAATTACGCTGGTCGCGTATACTATGAGGAAAACGAACCTCAGATTGTCATGGGATCCTATATGTTTGAGCCCGAGTACGAGGTGGATGAACAGGTGTTAGCAGAGCCTGAGGTTCAGCAGGAGGACCTGGCACTTCTCCAAAACATGGATTGGTAAATAAGATTAAACCATGTGTGTGTGGGAATCACAATGAAGGTACTTTTGAGAAAATCCTATGGTTAGTTTTGGAGCTACAGTCAAACGTCATTACTCGGAAGCCACATACTAGCATTAACTACAGCATAGAGTTGGAAAATATGCGGGCGGGAAGGCAGAAAGTGTGACAGCCACACCACCACAGGGTCTCTCACCACAGGGCACGCCCACTCCACAACTGAGTCACTATCTTACGGGAGGCGCCGCCCTTGTCCAGCATAACCGTGTACACAGGCTCACCTCACACTCGTCGTCCCAACCCACACACTGGATAGGCGACTAGTCGCGCTGCACACTCTCACCCAGTCTTTCACCCGCTGTGTACCCTCGCTACACACCGTTTCTCAACACAACTGCTCGCCCCAACACACTATAGGCGTGTATCACCCTACACACGCCACTCCTTTCCGTGTGCAAACTTTTCTCGAAAGGCACAGCTGTCTTGCTGCACCCATAAAGGATGCATGCATGTGGTATATAGCAAAAAAAATCTATCAGAAACACCCAAATATCTTCAAGTCCTATATTTATCTCTGTGTCTGATCAGCGCGGGAAGAGGAGCCTCCCCTTCGCTACGTCACCGAGCCTGAGCCTGAGCGTCTGCAAACCTTGAGAGTGTTTTGAGAACTCGGGGAATTTGCAGATTTTGATTGCGGATTATTTAAAAACGGCTGACTGGATACAAAAAGTGACGACGTATTGTTGATATACTCATAAATGGCTATGATTTGATTGCATTAATCAGGAATGATGAAATGGTCTGGACGATTACTTTAAAGTAATCGTCCAGACCATTTCATCATTCCTGATTTAATGCAATCAAATCATAGCTATTAACGAGTATATTAACAATACGTCGTCACTGTTTGTATCCAGTCAGCCGTTTTTAAATAATCCGCAATCAAATTCTGCAAATTCCCCGAGTTTTCAAAACGCTCTCAAGGTTTGCAGACGCTCAGGCTCAGGCTCAGTGACGTAGCATCAGGGAGGCTCATCTTCCCGCGCTTCATCAGAGGCACGTAAACATAGAGATTTATATAGTACTTGAAGATATTTGGCTGTTTCTGATAGATTTTTTTTGCTATATGCCACATGCATGCATCTTTTTATGGGTGCAGCAAGACAGCTGTGCCTTTCGAGAAAAGTTTGAACACGGAAAGGAGTGGTGTGTGTAAGGTGATACACGCCTATAGTGTGTTGGGGCGAGCAGTTGTGTTGAGAAACGGTATGTAGTGAGGGTACACATCGGGTGAAAGACTGGGTGAGAGTGTGCAGCGCGACTAGTCGCCTACCCAGTGTGTGGGGTTGGGACGACGAGTGTGAGGTGAGCCTGTGTACACGGGTGTGCTGGACAAGGGCGGCGCCCCCCCCGTAAGACAGTGACTCAGTCCAACACCATACCAGACCAGGTGGCCCTGTTAGACAGGGACGCCAGGACAGGCAGCAGCGGTGGACCACCACGACTGTGAGGCTTTGCCTCTTAACAAGACCAAGTAAACCAAGTAAACCAGTTGTGGAGTGAGCGTGCCCTGTGGTGAGAGACCCTGTGGTGGTGTGGCTGTCACACTTTCTGCCTTCCCGCCCGCATATTTTCCAACTCTATGCTGTAGTTAATGCTAGTATGTGGTTTCCGAGTAATGACGTTTGACTGTAGCTCCAAAACTAACCATAGGATTTTCTCGAAAGTACCTTCATTGTGATTCCCACACACACATGGTTTAATCTTATTTACCAATCCATGTTTTGGAGAAGTGCCAGGTCCTCCTGCTGAACCTCAGGCTCTGCTAACACCTGTTAATGCACCTCGTACTCGGGCTCAAACATATAGGATCTCATGACAATCTGAGGTTCGTTTTCCTCATAGTATACGCGACCAGCGTCATTTCTTTCGGTGTCAGATTGAGCATCGTACTCTAAATCTGTCACAGCGACCGATTCACTGTCTGACACCGAAGTACAATCGCTCATCATAACATTTGCCGACAGGTGTCAGACAGATTGTCTGCGGGCGTCCCTGTTCTGACGTCATCAATAACAGTCGTAGCCCTGTTGGAGGGAAGATTTTTTTTTTCGCGCGCCTTTTACAAAAGTCGTGTTTTTACGGAAATAAGGCCTGGAAATCAATTATTTTTGGTGGATTAGGTGTTCTGAATGTGCATTCAACATAATTCGGCAAAAAAAAAAATGGGTCTGGACGATTACTTTAAGAGAAAAGTGCTAAAAAATCAGTATGCTGAATTATTGTTGTGTTTTTAATGAATGGGATCTAGATATACCTTTCTATTGTTAAACCTGGTCTACTGATGTGCAACTATTATTCAAATGTTTTTCTTTGTACTACTAACTTATCTGTTTCGTAAGTCTGACGTATGGTAGTAAGGAATCTTGAATTTGTTGTGATTGGAAATAAGTGCGGAGTCAATAGGAAGCTTTAAAAGGAGGCTAGATAATTGCATGGATGGGGATGAAAGGTGCATGTAGGTATAGTGTTAAGTAACAGGTACTACCACGTGTAGGTCTCACGGCCTCTTGTAGCTTCCTTATGTTCTTATGTAAGTCTGGTGTATGGCTATAGTCTAAGGCATCTTAAAAATAACCCAAATTTTATAGATTTCACAATTTATATACATTAGTTTCTGGTATATTATTCGTGTCCATTGTAAATTATAGTTATCTTGTGTAGTATAGTTGTCTTGTGTAGTATAGTTGTCTTGTATAGTATAGTTGTCTTGTATAGTATTCTTGTTCTTGTCCAGTACTGATCTATAAAAAACTGTCCTCCTTTTCTGTGCCAGGAGTATGTGTCTGAGAACGAGGCCTACATGAAGATGAACCTGGAGCGGTTCAAGGAGGAGACAAGACTACCTCAACATGATGGCAGACCCCAGCTTTCAAAACTGTACCAGCCCTGAAGAGGTGGATGTGTCTCCCAACTATATGAATGTCGCTGTAAGTCTTGCTAGTGTCTTTAGGTTGTATTCATCTATAGTCTATTATTTTTTACGAGGCGAAAATTCCATTCTATCTTAAGGTCTCATGCTTAAAATTGTGCCTATGTTTACCTTCCTTATAATATGGTTAACTGTGATAAAATATAGCTTAAACTTAGATGAACCGTAGTATTCCCTTCTCCTGGCATCAAATATCAGTCAGTAAGCAGCAAGGGGTCAGGATTTACAGATGTGTGTACTGTTTAGAGATGTTTACAATGTTTGTCACAGATGTTACAATGTTGTTACAGATGTTTGCAATGGCTGTACACTTCTCCATGAAAGCTGTATCTTTAAACCTTTATGCACTCTGCTAA
>JACEEZ010017886.1:0-17500 GCA_016584305.1 Chionoecetes opilio
TTTGAATTTTTTGGATTCTCGCCGTGTTGGACTCTGTTGTTTTTCTAATGACGGGAAGGGGTCGCACTCACCCGGTTCTGTGGACAGCAGCATTACCATAACGGTAAATTTAGAGTTTGTCCTAAATCACATACATTATTTCGATATCACTTTTATTCTATCTTTGTCTAATCAAGTAACTTACTTATACCATTACCGATGCAGATTCGTGTTTTTTAGAGAAAAACCCAATTCAGGAGGTTAGGATAAGTAGGACCCTTCAGCAAAAATTCATGAGGGGCCACAGCCTCCCCTTATTTAAAAAGTAAGGTTAACTCCAAGGATTCCAACCTACCTTCTGACCTGGGGGATGATTAAAAAAATATATATAATATTATATATATATATATATATATCTATAAATATATATAAATAATATATTAATATAATTATATATATATAATATATAATATATATAATATATATATATTATATATTATATTATATATATTATATATAAATTTGCAACAGTAAATTCTAGTAGATATTCAGGAAAATTGTCTTACTTACCTAACCTTAACCTAGAACTAAACAAAATGGCAATTAATATTAGTCAGAACTGGGCCACCCGGATGGTTGTGTAAGCCTACACAAAAGGGTCGCCTACTTTACTCTTGAACACGTGTCAAGTTAGGTTACGTTAGGTCACGGTTAGCTTTCCTTACCAATATCATGATAACTTTGTGTGGGAATCACAATGAGGGTATTTTCGAGAAAATCCGATGATTAGCTTCAGAGCGACAGCCAAGTGTCTTCAGCCGGCAAGGCGACCTTTTCCAGACTTGGGTAATATGCGGCTCCGCTGCTCCGGCTGGTGGCGGCCGCCTACTCCTGTGGAATATTTACCAAATAGGATATATTTGTTAGTGTCCAGAGGTGAATAGTATCTTCACTACATAAATGCTGCAGAAGAACTATACACACATCGTGTTATTAAGGTTGGCAGTGAACCCATTCTGTCTAATAAAAATATGGGGTTATTATTAAGCAGAACTGGGCTTTCACTGCCAACCAAATTCACACCAAATACAACAAAATACCTCAACAAAAATGACATGTTTTATGTATATTTTTCTTATACATTATATATATATATATATATATATATATTATAATATATATATATATATTATATATATAATATATATATATATATATAATATATATATAATATTATATATATATAGATATATATATAGTATATAATATGTATATATAGTATTATATATAATAATAATATATATATATATAAATATATAGATATATAATAGTATATATAATCTATATATATATATATATATAGATATATATATATAAATATATTATTATATATATAGTATAATATATATTAATATAATATATATATATATATATATTATATATAGATCTATAATTATATATATATAATAATATATATATCTATATTAATATATATATATATCTAAAAATATATTATATATATAAGAACATAACGTTGTTGCAGTTGTTCATAACCGGTAAAGCCTTGTTTTATATCAAGCCTTCCTTTTTCAGATAAAACTATATTTTTCTGATAGATTTTGATGCGTTTGAATGAATCTGATGCCTTTTTCTTGGCAATCTCTATTTTTTTTTTTCCCCCTGACCTCATTTTGAAAAAAACTATTGATTTAAAAAAATAATAATATTGTTCCTAAACACATCAAAATTACCGAAAAATTTATTTAACGAAAAAAACTAAATTACCCACCCATGACCTACCTTAACCTGAGGGGTTGCAAGTGAGCACTGACCACGCCGTGGCTGGCGGCCTGGCGGGCCCTGAGAAAGGCGGGGTTTGCTGGACTGCGTGAAGGGCGGCGGGGGGAGTGTCTATTTATTCATATAAAATAGGTTTTATCCATGGTCTTGACCAAAGTAACAGTTTGCCAAGAGGTTTGAAGGGGCAGTAGAAGACGTATATGACAAAAGATTAGTCCTTCATATGGTAGTATAAGATATATACAGGGTGATGACACGAATTTTAATCACTAACCTACCTGGGCATTTGGTATTATTTTACAATAGGACCAGCCTTACCTACAAAATTGGGAATATGGTTAATTTTTAGAAATTGGATTCAAAGAAAAACTCCCAATGAGCTTCCGTCGCAAATTCAGTACTTTTGGATATGACAAGTGACAAGAGAAACACGTGTTTAAAATGCGTCTCACTCTTCTTTCTCTAGTGACCTGCATCGCCTCAATTTTTCCCTTGCCGCGGGGGCATTTATTATTGCGAATTGGCTTTAGTTCAGGTTTAAAACGAGGGTTAGATTAGATAATATGTTGGTACTTTCAACCAGTAATTTAGTACAAAAGTACGTAAAAAATTCAAATTTCAATAAAATTAAAAACATTTTTGGGATCTCCGCAAGTAGTAATTACAACGGAAGCTCATGGAGAGAATGTTTCTCAGAATCCATTAAGGGGTAACCACAATCATACTCAAACATTTTGTAGAGAATTTGGTCCTAGTGTAAAATTTTACCATGAGAACCCTTAACCGAACCTCGATGGGGGGGCTTTACCCCCCCTTACCCCCATGTGTTTTTTTTCCCATATCCGAACGGTGTTATAGGTGTTAGAAAATACAGGTTAAATTCTAGAGTTCTTTCCCGCCGCCTTTCCTTTTAGTGGGGGGTTATCAGGTAAATGTTGGGTTTTAGCAAATTTAAAACCTGATCTAATGGTTTAGGATATCAGTTAAATTTGGATAGTTTAGGAGGTTAGGTTAAATGAGGGTTAGGTTATTGCTAGTTTAGGTTTAGTTTAGTTAGGTAACATTTCCTAGATCTAGGTAAATTACCCTAGATATAGGGAATTTTGACTCCTAAATAGCTCCAAAAATATGTATTTCAACGCAGTTATTGTTCCCCACCCGAGAACCCCGCATTCCCACAGGTTCCCCACACTTGTTTTGGGGAAGGGGGAGAGTATGGGCAAACGCTAGAAATCTACTGGAAAACACCCACTAATAAGGGCGGGAAAAAACACTACAATTTTACCTGTATTTCTACCCCTATAACAACCGTTGGATATGAAAAATAACACAAGGGGGTAATGGGGGGGTGAAGCCCACCATCGAGGGTTTGGATAAGTTAACAATGCCCGGTAAAATTTTTAAACTAGGTCCAGAATTCTCTACACAATTTTAGAGTATGATTTATGGTTACCTTAATGGGATTCTGAGAACATTCTCTCCATGAGCTTCCGTTGTAAATGATTACTTTCGCAGATCTTTTAATGTTTTTTATAGGAAGGGAGTGAATAGGAAATATGAAAATCCACTAACCTAACCCCACCTTTTTGACTCACTAACCTAACCTAATCTGACCGGTAAATTGGTACTTTCAAAAAATTATTTAGGTCGAGATTTTTAAATGCTCTTCCTATGTATTTTGATGTGGTAAGAATGTTGGTCACATTAAAATTTGTTGGAAATGCCTAATTTTGCAGTTATCCACCTCCATAACAAACCTGAGGACCCATCGGGAAAAGCGGGGGTTTTGGGGGGGAGGGGGGGAGAAGAACGAGTTTTGTATGTGGAGTAGATTATGTAGATTGACGTAAACTATATCCCGTATACACAACGGGATGATACAAAACCGAAAAAATAATCTAGATAACTACCTATTCCCAGGGAATTTTCAAGTTAATTAAATCATTACAACGGTAAAACCAGTTTTAAAACAATACCTGGTATTGGTTACGTAACCTGACATAACTCGCCCCGACTAGTTCACTAACCTAACCTGGACTTGGTTACCTAACCAACCTTAAGGGGATAACTGCAAAATGAGGCATTTCTGACGATTTTTAATGTGACCAACATTCTTAACACATCAAAATATATTGGGAAAGAATACTTTTAACGTACTTTGTAATAAATTACCATCTACTAAAACACCATCTAACCTAACCTAACCTAACTAGGTTTTAATCTGACTAAAGCCAAATTCGCATTAATAAAGCTCCGTGGCAAGGCAAAATTGAGGCGATGCAGGTCACAGGAGACCTAAGAGAGAACACAAGATAATAGCACACCACATCACTGGTTTAACACATCTACAGGTCACACTCCAGCCACCTAACACACCACATAGCCTTTTGTTACAACTCACATTCATTCATCAAGTCTTATTTATCGAAAAAATCTGTAGGCAATAGCTGTAAAAGTGTTATCATGTTGAAGTGTGATGGTTACAGGGAGTTTCATAAGCAAGTTGTTTCGTAAACAGGACCCAGGTTTTGTTAGTTGTTTCGTACTACACTGATTTGAGTTTTTTTCGTACATACCTGGTGTCGTTTTGTAACTAGTAGTCAATTTCAACTCGTTGAGTGTACGAAACGACTATAGTTTCATATAGATTATAGACTACGAAACAACTTTTTGGTGTACGAAATAACGGTAAATTTCTAGTGTGTGCCCATACTCTCCCACTTCCCCCAAACAAGTTTGGGGACCTCTGGGAATGCGGGGTTTTCGGGTGGGAGTAATTATGCGTCGGAAACACGTAATTTAAGAGTTGTGTACGTAATGTGTAGGGAGGGTAAAATTCCCTAGATCTAGGGTAATTTCCTAATATATAGAGAAATTGTGCTAACCAAAAGTAACCTAACCTAGCAGGGGGCTTGACCCACCGATAACCTAACCATAACCAAATCTAACCTAAGCTAGCCTAACCAAATATAAGCTAACCTAACCAAATCTAATCTAACCTAACCTAACCAAAATTTTAAACCTAACTTAACCTAATCAAATCTAACCTGACCTACCTAACTAACCAAATCTAACCTAACCTAAACAAATCTAACCTACCCTCCTAGCGGGGGATTGGGGGGGTTCTCGACAATTCGGTCATCATTATGTGAGGTTCGTCAGGTTCACACGTCTCTGGATGCGGAAGAAATCCAATGAATTTTCCCTAGATCTAGGGAATTTGTTTCAGGCCTCCCTAACTCAAAAAACTATGTGGTTGCGACGCATATTTTGTAACCCAGCCAAATATCCCTCATTCCCCCAGGTCCCCAAGCTTGTTTTTGTGGGAGGAGGGGGAGTATGGGAAAACACTAGAATAATACCAAAATAGCTTGTGTACGAATTGACTGCACCCCCCTCTTAAGTCGGGCGCTCCATATTCCGCGAACACCCCCTGGTAACCTAACAAAATTTTACCACACACACTTATAATTACGTTTTAGAAGTATTTGAAGGAACTTGTGAAGGTTTGGCGGAAAACCCCCCACTAATAAGGGCGGGAAAGGTAGAATTTTCCCCCTTTGGTTGTCGGGCCCCGCCCGCCCTTGGGAAAGCTTTACCTAAAGACTCTTAAGGCGGGATTCCAACGCTTTTACCCAATAGAAAATCACCCTTTAGTCCCCAAAGATTACCAAAAACAAAAAACGTATAAAATGAATAACAAAGTGCCTACGGGCCCATTTTATTACAATACATAAAACTTTTAAATTAAGGGGAAAAATTTAAGGAAATGGGTTTTATCCAGGCAGCATTTCAGGATTTACATAGTTTCTTCGCCACTTTACCTTACTGTCTTTTTTGTTATAGTCCCTTGGAAACCAAAAAAAAATCCAAAGAAAACAGGTGAATGCTTTGTTTAAATTTGGTTTTATTATTTCCCCCAAAGCAAAACAAGAATTGGATTATTAAAAAGAATTGGGGCGGAATAAAAAAGTTATTTTTTTATCAGTTTGAAAAATAAATTTTAAAAAAACAATAAGAGAAAAAAAAAATTACCAAAAAGGTTCAATACACTAAAAACTGGAAATGAGGATTTCTTTTTCCTCTTCTTTCACATCAAACCGACCATCTTCCCATTATATTTATCTTTTCTTTTCCCCAAAGGGGAATTTGGAATTTCGGAGAAAATAAAGGTCCGAATTGAAAACTTCAAAGACCTTTTGTTTTAAGGTTAATTTTAAAATCTTTCCCTTAGACTGATCATTTATTCAAATTTCAAAAATTTAAATCTTATTCAAATAAAAAGTTCTTTTTCTCCTCCCCCTCCCACTTTTTTTCCTTTTTTCCTCTTTTTCCCCCTTCTCCTCCTTCTGGCACCCTTTTCCCATCCTCTTTTCCCTTCTTTTGGTCTCTCTTACCAACCCTCCCCCCCTTTTCTTTCCCCTTCTTTCCCTCTTTTCTTTTTTCTTTATTTCCTTTTCTCTTTTTCCCTTCTCTCCCAAAAACCCACCCCCCCCTTTCCCCTAATTCCCACTTTGGCCCTATTTTTTTTTCCAAAAATTTTTTTTCCCCCCCCCCGGGTCGTTTTAGGGTTCCCCTTTTCCCCCCCTTTAAAAAAAAACCCCCCCCAAAGGGCCCCAAAACCCCAAAAAACCCCCCCTTGGAAAGAAATCAAACCCCCGGGTGTGTCCCCTACTGAAAACCTGCCTAACGTCTCTCTCTCTCTCTTCCCCTCTCTCCCCTCCCCTCCCCTCTCTCTCTCTCTCTCCCCTCTCTTCTCCTCTCTCCCTCCTCCCTCTCTTCTCTCTCCCCCCCTTCTCCTTCTTCTCCCCTTCTCCTCTTCTTCTCTCCCTCTCCTTCTTTTCCTCTCTTCTCCCCCCTTTTCCCCCCCTCTTTCCCTCCTCTTCTCCCCTCTCTCCCCTCCTCTTCCTCTCTTTTTTCTCTCTCCTCTCTCTCTCTCTCCCCTCTCTCTTCTCTCCTTTCTCTTCCTTCTCTCCTTCCCTCCCGCCTTCTCCCACTTTTCCCCTCCCGGGTTTGGGGGTTCAAGGCCCTTCCGCCCCCCCCCCGGGGGCCTTCCCCCCCCCTTGCTCCCCGGGTCCCACCCGCCCACCCCCTCCCGGCTCCCTCCCCCCCTCTTTTTTCCCCCCCCCCCTTTCCCCAAAGGGGCCCCCCCCCTTTCCCAAAGGGACCAGCAGCCGGAGGCCCCCCCACCCCCGTCCAGGGGGCCCCCCCCCCCCGGGCCGGGTCCCCCGGCCCCCACTAATGAGGAAGGGGAACCCGCCCGCGCCTCAAATGGCCCCCCCCCCCCCTAAAACCCGGGGGCCCCCCTGCACGGCGGGAAGGGCGGGCCCCGGCACGCGACGCCCCCTGGGGGAGGGGGCCAAACCCCCCAACCCCCCGGGGGCCAGTGTGGAGGGCAGAGGCCGGGTTCACGGGCGGGAGCTGCGCACCCCCGGCAACGGGCGGCCCCCCACCCCCTTTCCCCAAGGCCGCCACGGGGGAAATTTGGGTGCCCCGTCCAGGCCCCTTAATTCAAACCCCCGCGAACACTTAAAAAATTCCCACCCAAATCCCCTGGGCCCTTGTCCCTTTCCCCTAAAATTCTAAAACTTAACAAAAAATTAAAAACCCCAAAATAAAAATGAAGTTTTTTTTAGATTTGGGAAAAGGGGGTTAAGACCTTTGAAGAAAAAGGGGATTAAAACAAAAGGGAGAAAAGGGAATTGGGAAGGGGGTTTTGAAGGAAAGGATTACCAACACGGGGGAAAAATTTGGGGGAGAGGAAGGTATTTTGGGCCTTCGGTTTAAAAAAGGTTGGGCCTTCTTGAAAAAAAACAAAAAAAGGTAAAAAAAAAAAAATAAAAAAAAAAATTAAAAAGGGGTGGTATACCTGAAAGGGGAAATATAGAATATATTAAATAAATGGGGTGTAAAATGTAGAGAAAATAACATGTAGTAGGTGGCTAGACGCCCTTAGAGAGAGTGGGCGGCAGGTGGGCGGGGGGCTTGGGCTGAGACGCCACAGTATGAAGAGAAAAAAAGTACCAATAATGAATGTCATATCTAACTTTTAATTCTATTTGTTTTATATATAGTAATATTTTTTCATTGTAACCTTTTTTTAAGGGGGGGCGATCACCGTAGCAAATTTAGGTTATTGCGGCTACAAGGGCGTCTTTTGGGCGAGGATACTAAGGTAAACCTGGGACCCTCCTCACGCTGCCCCTTCCTCCTTCCTGCCTTTCACCGAGCGGTAATTTTAGCTCATTGTCGAGGCGCGGTGTGGCGCGCCGGCCTGGATGAGCGGCCCACACAGCATCACAGCATCTCAGCTTCGTACATTAAACCCGACAGGCAGCTCCTCAATGCAAATAATTTAATGCCCAACCTTTCCATCCCTAAAAAGTAAAATACAAGTAAAGCAGGTTATTGTAAGCGCGGAAAATCTTGATTCAGCTAGGAAAATATTTACTTCTTTTAAACATGCTCCTCTCTGCAAACATTTAATAACAGACCTCCCCCCCCCTACACTACACATAAATACAAGTAAAGCAGGTTATTGTAAACGCGAAAAACCTTGAAAGCAGGTAGGAACATGTTGGCTTTTTTTTCTATTCACTTTGGCAAGGTCAACCCAAGCAGAGTGTCAAAGTGTCATCAAAGTATACGGCTTAATAAAGAGTTTCGGAGCTCCCGCTTTTTTTTTTTTTTTTTTTTTTTTTTTTTTTTTTTTTTTTTTTTTTCTTTTTTTACATCACAAAGGACTGGCCAAGGGCACACAAAAATGGGTAACACAAAGCCCGCTTTAAATTTCCAAGTCCCAATAAAGAAGACAGTAAGAGAATAAAAAAAAAGAGGGGGTGAGCCAGTTTAGTTCGGGAGGTGTCTTGTACTCTTCTTTTGAAAAGATTTTGGTCAGAGGAAAGTGGAAAAATAGAAACAGGAAGAGAGTTCCAGAGTTTACCAGTGAAAGGATAAAAGAGTTAGATATGATTTAAATTTTTGCATTAGGAAGATGGACAGAAAAGGGGGTGAGAATGAGTAGAAAGTCTTGTGCAGCGAGGCCGCGGGAGGGGGAGGGATGCAGTTAGCAGTTTTAGAAGAGCTGAGCATGAAAATAACGGTAGAAGAGAGCAAAAGAAGCAACATTGCGTCGGTGATTTAAAGATTGAAGACAGTCAGTCAGAGGGGGGGAGTTGATGAGACGAAAAGCTTTTGACTCAACCCTGTTTAGGAGAGCTGTATGAGTGGATCCTCCCCAAACATGTGAGACATACTCCATACATGGGCGGATAAGGCCCCTGTAGAGAGCAAGCAATTGGGAGGGGGAAAAAAAGGACGCAGACCCGCCACAGGACATCTAACCTCTTAGAAGCTGTTTTAGCAAGAGATGAGATGTGAGATTTCTAGTTCAGATTTTGAGTAACGGATAGTTCTAGAATGGTCATTGTAGAAGAAGGAGACAGTTGAGGTCATGAAGAAGAGGGATAGTTTCTGGTAGGTTTTGTCGAGTAGAAAAGGTGAAGAAATTGGGTTTTTGAGCATTGAACAAAATAAGGTATGCTTTGCCCCAAACAGAAATTATAGAAAGATCAGAAGTTACGCGCTCGGTGGCATCTCTCCGTGAAGCACTTAGTTCCTGTTGAGTTGGACGTCTAATAAACGACGTTGAAAAATGCAGGGTAGAATCATCAGCATATGAGTGGATAGGGCTTTGAGTTAGACTTAGAAGATCATTAAAGAATAATAGAAAGAGAGTGGGTGATAGGACAGAACCCTGGGGATCACCACTATTGATAGATTTAGGAGAAGAACAAAGTCCGTCTACAGTAGCTGCAAAAGAACGGTTTGAAAGGAAACTTAAGATGAAGGTACAGAGAGAATGATAGAAACCGAATGAGGGCAGTTTGGAAATTAAAGATTTGTGCCAGACTCTATCAAAAGCTTTTGATATGCCAAGGACAACAGCAAAAGTTTCACCGAAACCCCTAAGGGAGGATGACCAAGATTCAGTTAGGAAAACTAGAAGATCGCCAGTAGATCGCCCGTTACTGAAACCGTACTGACGATCAGATAGAAGATTGTGAGGAGATAGTTGCTTAAGAATCTTCTTATTAAGTATAGATTCGAAAGCTTTAGAAAGGCAGGAAGTCAAAGCTATAGGACGGTAGTTTGGAGGATTAGAGCGGTCACCCTTCTTAGGAACAGGTTGGATGCGAGCAAACTTCCAGCACGAAGGAAAGGTGGAAGTAGATAGACATAAACGGAAAAGTTTGATCAGGCAGGGTGCAGGCACAGAAGCACATTTTTTTTGAACAAAGAGGGATCTCAGACCGTAAGCCCTCCGAGATCTATGCCAGAAAAAAAAAGGCAAGAAAACATATCGAAGGATTTAAGAAAAGGCATAATATAGTCAGAGGGTGAGGAGAAGGAGGAACAAACCCTTCTCAAGCAGAGGGAATTTATAGTAAGTTGAGGAAGAGTTCAGCTTTAGAATAGTGAACGCTGTGGAGACTGGTGAAGCATAGGAGGAAAGTGAGAAAAAATGTTAGAGATGTTATGCTAGATGCCAGAATCACGAGAGAATTGATTCGAAGATTTTGACTTTTAAGATGAAAGAGTGTTGTAAGTGAATAAAGATTGGCATGATTACGGGCAGAAATAGAAAGGGCATGACTTTCGGGAGATGGATGCTTACGGTATCGTTTGTGAGCCACCTCACTATCTCGGACAGCATGAGAACAAGCAGAGTCAAATCAAGGTTGACGGGCTTTAGGATTAGAGAAAGTGCGTGAAATGTACGCCTCCATGCCAAAGACTATGACCTCAGTCATGCGCTCTGCACAAAGAGATGGGTCTTTGACATGGAAGCAGTAATCATTCCGTGGAAAAACAGAGTAGTACTGCCTTAGGTCTTCCCACTTAGCTGAGTTGAAGTGCCAGAAGCACCCCCGCTTAGGTGGGTCCCGAGGTAATATAGCCTGGATACATTGGTTTGTTTCCCCCGTCTTGATCGATGGGTGTCTCAAGGAAGGTGAGTTAATGGGTCTGATGAAATAATACCTTCCATACAGGTAAACATTTGGACCTCGAGATATTTTCTATAAGTTTAAAGCTGGAGGAGGAGAGGAAGTTGGAGGAGGAGAGTTACAGCTCCGATATAACTTTGTACGTATGTACGGTTTTACGTCATCTAGTAGATGGAAAATCAACTTTTATCCACTGAAGGTTTTGCACACACATGAAAAATCACCTTAAACCCAAAAAAGGATAAAAATAAAAATAATAATAATATATAAACCATGGGATAAAACAAGAAAGAGAGCTTGTAACGAGAGAAAAAATTATACCTTCATAAACTAAACGTGCTAGGAAGGTGAGTTATTTGGTCTAATTAAATATGATCTTCGATACAGGTAAAAATTTGGACTTCTACATATGTGTATAAGTTTAAAAGAGGGGAAGGAAGGGAAGAAGGCGAGTTACGGTTTCAATATAACTTAATATGTACAGTTTAATGTCATCTAGTAAATGGAAAATCCACTTCTATCCACTTAAAGTTCTACACACATGAAAAATCACCTTAAACCCAAAAAAGATCCAAAATTCAAGAAAAAATAACAAAACCATGGGATTAATCAAGAAAGAAAAAAATTACTAACGGGAGAAAAAATAATACCTAGAAATACCTAACGTGCCAGACTAAAGCAAGGTCACTTGTTTCTGTACACCTGCTCACGTGTGTATCATAACAAAAGTGGCGCAAAGGGCGTCTACTCAGGTGTAACAAACAACCTGATGGGACTCTTACATCTGTTCTGTCTACATACCTGTTTATAAACCCACATGTGTGTGTCGAGAAAGAGAGAGAGAGAGAGAGAGAGAGAGAGAGAGAGAGAGAGAGAGAGAGAGAGAGAGAGAGAGAGAGAGAGAGAGAGAGAGAGAGAGAGAGAGAGAGAGAGAGATGAGAAGAGAGAGAGAAGAGAGAGAGAGAGAGAGAGAGAGAGAGAGAGAGAGCTCTGGCCACACTGTCTCTACCTGCCTCCCTCCCTCCCCCATATCTACCACCGCACACTCCGTTATCGCCAGGAGGGACCTCCCCGGCTACCATCCACAAAAGTGGTGTGCTGTGTGCGGTAAAGCAACCTTAAAAACATCATACGTTAGCTGTGAGGACGAAAACTGCCTCAATCTTATGTCACACTATAGTCTATTCACTTAAGCTGGATTCCTGGGAGCGGCTCGATGCCTAGGCGAGTATGTAACGACGCCGCTGATTGGCTGATAGCCTCGGGCAGGGTGGCGATGGTGGTGGTACTTGCCTTGCCGCAACCCAAAACCCTTGCATTGCCTCAGAAAAATATTCATATTTCTTGGCTTTACTCATCTCTTACACAAGATAGGCCTATTTTGTTTGCATCAGTAAATCAGGCAGTGATTGTTCAACAACAACACGCCATTCATAACTCAATAGGGTAAAAATAAAGTCATGACTGACTATCACAAGAGTAGGCGGACTTTTAGGTTTTCAGTGCATTGAAATGTTGTACTCCTACCCGATATAACCAAGCTACCAGATAATAGTTATGAAAGCTGAGTTTACCATCGTGTTCATAATACATTGCTGCATATCATGAGTATAAAAAAAATACAGTAAGACTACACTAATATTAAGATAATTAAAGGAAAGTAAAAGAGTGTATAAACATTATTTCTTGCTTATTTTGCTTCAACTCGCTCTAACTCCATAAGTTTTGGTCACATTCAATTTTCAAGAACTGTTTCAAAATCCTTATACTTTTCCGCTTCCTATGGTATGTAGCACGTACCAAGAAGGAAAAGAGTAGGTGGTCAAAATGGCTAAGAATGTTAAAACTACTACTGCAAACTGGCACAGTGACGGGTGAGCATTGCTCCCTATATAGGAGAGACTGTTTTCGGGAGAGCTATCAGAGGCTCCACCCGTCACGGCACAGTTTGAAACAGTTTAACTTTCTTAGCCATTTTGACCACCTACTCTTTTCCTTATTGGTACGTGCTACATACCACAGGAAGCGGAAAAGTATAAGGATTTGAAACAGTTCTTGAAAATTGGAATGTGACCAAAACATATGGAGTTAGAGCGAGTTGAAGCAAAATAAGCATAAATAATGTTTATACACTCTTTTACTTTCCTTTAATTATCTTAATATTAGTGTAGTTCTTACTGTAATTTTTTTATGCTCATGATATGCAGCAATGTTTATGAACACGATGGTAGGCTCAGCTTTCATAACTATTATCTGGTAGCTTGGTTATATCGGGTAGGAGTACAACATTTCAATGCACTGAAAACCTAAAAGTCCGCCTACTCTTGTGATAGTCAGTCATGACTTTATTTTTACCCCTATTGATTATGAATGGCGTGTTGTTTTTTGAACAATCACTGCCTGATTTACTGATGAAACAAAATAGCCTATCTTGTGAAAGGTGAGTAAGCCAAGAATATGAATATTTTTCTGAGCCAACGCAAGGGTTTGGTTGCGGCTAGGAAATACCCCACCATCCCACCCACCCAGTCTATAAAGCCAATCAGCGACGTCTTTAAACATTCGCCTGGGCATCGAGCCGCCCCACCCCAGGAATCCAGGCTTAAGGAATAGACAAAATTTTTGTTGAAAGGGAACCCCATATAAAAATTGACTATCGGACCTACGTACCCGGGCCCAACTGGAAATCCCGTGACCCTTGTAGGGGGAAGGCGAAAAACCCCCCCCAACAGCACGACTCGTGTAAGAGAGTGAGGAGAGATTTCCCGGGAAAGGCCGGGAAGGAGCACAGCTCACCCCCCTCGTCAAAAAGCCCGGAGGAAGTTCCGTCAAAGCCATTATCAGGTCCATCGGGGAAGACCGGGCTGATAATACAAAAACGGGGAGGTTTTTCCCCTCGACCTCAGACTTGCTACAACTAAAAGCCTAAAACACGAAAAGGCATAAATAAAATTTGTTCCCAGCTTCAGTGCTTTCTCAAAAACCCATTGACGAGCACGGGGGAAGTTTCCCAAAGGATCTGGTCCTGGAGGAAGTGGGGATTTTTCGGGGAGACCAAGGAAGCTGGGTTCACGGAAAGGCCTGACGCCCATCCCGCCCTCCCTGAAGATCACCCGCCACCCACCGCCCGCCCCCACCGCTACAGCAGCGCTGATCCCCCACCTGCACCCCCCTCACTACTCCCCCAAAAAAGCGGGGACTGACCCGCCCCTGACCCTCCCCCCCCTGCTCCCCCAAAACAGCAGGACCGACCCCCCACCGCCCCCCCCCACTAAAACTGTCTCCACTCGACCACCCCCTCACAAGGTGACGCTGACGCAACCAGCGCCCCCGGGGCGCGTACTGGTACCAGGCGGGAAGAGGTACTAGCCCCCGCGAACATACCCCCGCCCCCCCGGGGCACCACCCCTCCGGTGGTAAAAAAAGAAAAAAGGGGAAAAAAAAAGAAGTGTGAGGTCGCGAGAAGTGAGCGGGGACAGGCGACCCAGGAGCCACCAAGGCGCGACCACCACGGAGAAAACCCCCAAAAAAAGTTGAATTACTGGGAAACGTAAAGGGCCACAGCTGGCCCGCTAGGGGCCCGAAACCCCCGACCAGCGCCATGAGCGGTTTTTCAGCAAATTCTTGAGGGGGAAGGTATTCGGCACCCCCTCTCCCCGCACTACCACTCAGAAAAGCCCCCCCCAGCACCCCCCACACCCCCACCCCACTCTTGTGCGTTTGGGTGCCGGGAGTCTAGCCGGGGGCCGGGCGGGAGCCCTCCCCCCCAACATATCCTCACCCGGGGCCCTTTAAACTTATATCACCCCGGACACCGGCCCCTGAACGCTTCCCCCCCATCCATCATGGTAGGCCAAACGTAAAGGGCCCCATACTTAAAGATTATCCCGCCAATGTCCGTGGTCTCCGAACGAACTCGGAGCCCTGCCCCACAACGGTGTACTACGACATAGGCTACGTATTTTGCGACGAAGACCAGGCTCAACAACGAGGTTGACCCACGTTGGAAGATACGGGCTCCCCAAGGGAAACAGGGGGACGCCCAGACGAGCGGTGGCGTTGGCTGTCTCTTCGGGAAAGGGAGTGAAAGCCCAGCACCGAGTGGTCCCACCTCCCCATATGGAGGTGATTTTCTTCCGGGTAGGCTGGCTGATCGATCACCATCCTGCTGGCGCCATGATCGCCCCCACGTCGGGCCCGCCTCGCTCCAGTACCTCATGGGCCCTGGACGACCGATTTTGGAGACCACTGCAGGCACGTTTGGTGTGCCGCCCCTCAACCACCCCCGGAACAGCATGCCTATGAGAGCTCCCCCCTGTGCAGGGTTTGAGGACCACGTGACTTCCCTACACACGACGGGGGGGGGGGGCACTGGACCCTGTATCTCTGACCTCCAGGGGGACACTCTCTCTGTCCCCAGCTAGGATTAGTGGGCGCTCTGCCCCCACGCGTCTTAACACAGTAGATATGGCGTGACTCGGGACGAGGCTCCTCCCGTACTGTCGCTTGTGGGATAAGGCGGACTGGGCCCCTTGCGCCGTGACCTAGCCCAAGGGCGTGGGGTATTTTGCTGGGGGATGGGCGGATAAATGTCGCGACCCCTTACTTCCCGCCCCCGGGCCCTTAAAAAGACGCCATGTACCACCCGGACTACACCCCCAAAACCCCGGGGATCCCGGGCTTGGCTACCGTTGCCGTTTGCTGCCGAGGCCAAAGTATCACGTGGCTCCGCTTCAAAGGGAAACCCCGACTCGGCGCAAAAGGGCCCGCAGGGGCGGCCTGAGGACGATGGGGGTTTCCCGAAAAAGGGGCCATAAAAAAATGGGAGGAGGACTTGCCCCGCAAATACGAGGCCCGGGGTGGGAAATAAACTTGGGGGCCCCTGGTTGGGAAAAACGGGGAACAGTTTAAATTCCTCCCCTCACCAAGCAGGACGGAACAGCAGCTGTCAGCAGCAGGAAAGGCTCAGCTCCCTGCCTAATCTCTTCTCTGCAAAGAGAAGCAGGAGGCCCCCCAGCAGCCCCCGCCTCGTTTGGGCGCATGTGAAAAGACGTCCCAAGGTGGAGGTGACGCAGGCGCAAGGGCAAGCAAGCCTGCGAGGGCTCGACACCAAAAAAAACCACGGGGGCCCCAATGACGTCAGCCCCCATTGTTAAAACAGTGTCCCGGGAGCTGTCTGCCCTCTCACCCAGTCTTCATGCCTGCCTGCAGGGAAAAAATCTGGCCTCCAGCTGGAAAGGGGGTCGAGTGGTTCCTGTTCCAAGAGGAGTTCCAGATCTACCCCAAAAAATACAGGGCCCCTCTCCTTGCTGTCTGGGTGGGGAAAGTTTCGAGAGGATCGTGGCGAGGTAAAACTGTCGTCACCTCGCGACAACTCCTCCTCTTGGACCAAAAATTTTTGGGGTTTAGACCTGGACGGCCACCCCTTTACCGTGTGATGCTTCTAAACCGAAAAAGGCAGGACGCCCCGGATGACGGCCAGGGACCGTCGTGGTGGCCCGACATACCGGGTGCCCTTTTACGGGTGTGGCACGGAGGGCCCTTTTCGAAAACTCCGAGCAAAAGGGATCCAGGGTGACCCCCTCTGCTCCCGGGGGACTACCTGCAAGGAAAACCCCCCGTCGTCGTTAACGGGCAGGCCTCTGAGTCCCTGCCAGTGGAAGCACATCCCACAGGGCTCTGTGCTGGGGCCTTCTTGTGGAACATCTACGTGGACGATCTTCTCCAGCACTGCCGCAGTGTCGGTTCGTGATGCTGTCTCTTCCTGCACCACCCGCGACTGAATGGGCGTGCTGTTGATGAGGCAATCAGCAGCTGATGTTATACAGAAGTGGGGTACACGTTGGGAGGGAACTTTGCTCTGGAAAGACACAGGCAATGGGGGTTTCTCGGTCCCCCGCTGCCGGCCAGCATGGAAGGGGGGGTTGCGGTTTGGGGCGTTCCTCTCCCACTCCAGGAAACCGTCAAGGTTTGGGGGGGGAGGAGGACCAGACAAGGTTTGCGGCCACATCAAACACATGCTAAAAGGCCCCTAAGGGTCTCTGCCCTGCGAAGGGTAGCCAGATTCCTCGACAGGGGAGGGAACTTTTTGGGTCTATAAAGGGCCCAGATACGTTACTTAGAGTACGCCGCCCTCTCCGGATGTCGTGTGCAGCCCCGCACACTGGAGGCTGGGCAAACATCCAGCGTCGAGCCCTGCGACTGGTGGATGCTGCGACCCCCCCAACCCCCCAGACCCACCAGCCCTATTTGGCCCTGAGTCCCCTGACTCACTGGAACACCGCAGGGATTTCGCGGCGCTTGTGGTATTCCACAAGGCACAGGGGGAGGGAGTGCCCCTGGTGGGTTACGACACCTCCGAGGTCGCCACGCGAAGCAGAGAAAAGGTGCTTACTAGGGAGATGCATTGGAGGTGCCGCGTTCCCGTGCCAGCCACACCAACGCACCTTTGTGGGCCGCGTCCCAGATGTGGAACATTTTTTACGGCTGCTGTCCCCCAAAATCCAGGAGATGAAAACACAAAATGTAAAGTTGGGGCCCCCAAACGGGGGGAGACTGTTGAAGCCCATCCCCCTGAGGCAGTGTACTGGCACTACTGACAGCAACAGTGCCTCAAAAAACAATTTAGTGATGCATAAATGTATATAATGTTATTTTTTTGGCTTTATATTATGTGTAAACTGCCCCTTAAGAAGGTACACACGACATCACCT
>JACEEZ010017886.1:20000-22500 GCA_016584305.1 Chionoecetes opilio
TGTGTGTGTGTGTGGGGTGTGTGTGTATTTGTGTGTGTGTGTGAGGTGCATGTGGCCACAAAAACACTTTCCAGCGAAGCAGAGGCGCACATAAACGTGCGACGCGGGGACACTAAAGGGACGACATGATAACCCCGCTGCCTTGAGATATCAAAAAACAAAAAAAAATTGCACAGTCAAAGATTTCACGATTTAACTAAGATGCAGAATGTGATGAAGCGCAAACACTAGAAATGCGAGAGCCTGGGCGGCAAAAAAAATTATAATAAAAATAAATAAATAAATAAAGGGGGGAAGGGAGGGAAAATAAAACTAAACTATGACAGAAGTTGTAAATAAATCGATGGGGAAATAAAAAAGAAAGCAAGTGCGAGTTGAAAAAAAATAATGACACATTAGCAAAGAAAAATGAAAATTCTAGATATCACGACACAAAACAAACACATAAATATATATAAGAGTGACAATATCTTCGTCTCCGCAACAAAAAAAATATAACCAGAAATAAATAACGAATAAGCCATCAAACAAGATCCCGCCACCACACACTCCCTGCAAGGACAATCCTGCCTAAAAATACACAATCATTCTTTCCTCATTTTTTTCCCCCTTTTTTTTCCCCCCTTGCCTCTTTTTCCCGTATTCCCCTTTTTTTTTTTTTCTCCTCTCCTTTCTTTCTCTCTCTTCTTTTCTCCCCCCTCTCCCTCCCTCCTTTTTTTTTTTTCCCCCCTCCTCTCTTTCCCCCTCCCTTTCTCCTCTCTCCCCTCCTCTCCTTTTTTCTCCCCGGGACCCATTTTTAACTACCCGTTTGGTAAAAAATTTTAAAATCAAAAAAAAAAAATTTTTAAAAAAAAAAATTTTTTTTTAAAAAAAAAAAAAAAATTTTTTTTCTTAAAAAAAAAAAAAAAATTTCCCCCCTTTCCCAACTCCTTTTTAATTTGCTCCCCTGCCTTTTTAAATTTCTCTAAAACCCCCTTTTTTTCTAAAAAAAAAATTTCTTCTTTTCGGATTATTCATTTTTTTCCCCATTTTTTTTCCCCTTTTAAAAAAATTTTTAAATTTTTTTAAAAAAAACGCGACAAAAACGTTTTTAAACGTTTTTCACGTCTAACCTTTCCACTTGGGCTATCGAGGTAAAAAAAACCAAAAAACATCAACCCTCGAAGCTATGCCCTGAAGAACGTAAAAAACCGTACGAGGCAGACTGCTTCTCGGGTCACTGTCCAAAACCCAAACACAAAAAAAAAAAAGCAAAAAAACCTATAGTAAGCGGGCGTCCTTACCGTACTCCCCGGGGCACCCCTAAAAAATTAAATTTAAAGGGGGAGCCAAAAAAGGAAAAAAAATAAAAACAATTAGAAAAGCCAAAATCTTTTCATCTTCCCAAAATTTTCTTTCTCCTCTCTCTCTCCTTCTCCTTCCCCCCTTCCCCCCTCTCTCTCTCCTCTCTCCTCCCCCTCTTTTCCCCTTTTCCTCCTCCTTTCCTCTCCCCCCCCCCCCCCCCCCCCCCCCTTTTCCCCCCCCCCTGTGCCCCAAAATTTTTCCCCCCTTCCCCCCCGTCCCCTTTCCGCCCCCCCCCCTTTTTTTCCCCTTTTTTTCCCCCCCTTTCTCCCCAAACTTTATCAATTTTTCCCCTTTTCCCATTCGTCTTTTCTTACTTTTTCGTTCCCCCTTTTTTCCCCCCCCGGGCCCCCTCTTTTCCCCTTTTGGACTTTCCCCCCCCCTTTCCCCCCCTTGTTCCCCCTTTTTCCCCTCCTTACTTCCCCTTCTTTTTTTTCCCTCCTTTCCCCCCTCAACCCAAACCCCCCCCCCTCTTCTCTGCTTTCCCCCCTTTCTCTCCTCTCTCTCTCTCTCTCTTCTCTCCTCTCACCAACCCCACAAAACACACACACACACAACACACACACACACACCACACATTGTTAAGGAAAGAAGGAGAAACATGCAAGGCGCCTGTGAGCACAAAGAAGCTGCGACGTGACTGCAACAAGAACCGGGCGAAGGTCGCGACGAATTTGTGCGACGACAAAATCTAGAAAGGAAGTAAGGATTTGCTGCGATTTGATGAGGATCAGCGGGGCGCGGCGCTGCTGACGGCGCAGCGACGGGGTGGTGAGGGAGGCAAGTGTTTACTTTTACCCTTATTATCCCAGGATATCCGAGTGACTTGGAGTGATGAGGAGTTTGAGGAAGAAAATGAAAATCGTATTGATGCGAAGATGGATACCAAAAGAAAATTTTTTATGCTATTGACTGAGCGCCTCGTCCTTGTCACTGTTCCTGGTTACTGTTCCTTGTCCCTTATTAACGAAGTGCGTGCGGCGCTCCAACCATCATCACAAGTCTTGTTCATCGTAATCTAAACTTTCTTAATTTATGTGACTCGCCTCCTTCACTTCCTCCACCACCATCCCCATCATCATTGTCTTGCAGTGAACCATAAGAACATAAGAAACTAAGGAACTACAAGAGGCCGCGAGGCCTACACATGGTAGTTCCT
>JACEEZ010017886.1:27500-44695 GCA_016584305.1 Chionoecetes opilio
AGCTGTATGAGTGGATCCTCCCCAAACATGTGAGACATACAAAAACATTGGCGGATAAGGCCCCTGTAGAGAGCAAGCAATTGGGAGGGAGAAAAAAAAAGGACGCAGACGCCACAGCACACCCAACTTCTTAGAAGCTGTTTTAGCAAGAGATGAGATGTGAGATTTCCAGTTCAGATTTTTAGTAAAGGATAGTCCTCAAATGTTCATTGTAGAAGAAGGAGGACAGTTATATAGTTATCTGGTAGCTTTTGTCGCGTAGACAGGTGAAGAAAATTGGGTTTTTGAGGCATTGAACAGAACAAGGTTTTCTTTGCCCCAATCAGAAAGTATAGAAAGATCGAAGTTAGGCGCTCGGTGGCATCTCTTCGTGAATCACTTAGTTCCTATGAGTTGGACGTCTAATAAACGACGTTGAAAAATGCAGGGGTAAAATCATCAGCGTATGAGTGGATAGGGCTTTGAGTTAGACTTAGAAGCTCATTTAATAAATAATAGAAAGAGAGTGGGTGATAGGAAAACAGAACCCTGGGGAACCCCAAACTATTGGATAGATTTTAGGAGAAGAACAATGTCCTCTACAGTAGCTACCAATAGAACGGTTTGAAAGGAAACTTAAAATGAAGGTAAGAGAGAAAGATAGAAAACCGAGTGAGGGTAGTTTTGGAAATAAAGATTTGTGCCAGACTCTATCAAAAGCTTTGATATGTCTGGGACATCAAATTTTGGTCCCAAATATGTAATATATTATAAAATTATTATTTTTATATGAATATAATATATATAAAATACTTTTATATTTTTATTTTTATATATATATAATATAATATAAAATATATAATATAATATTATATATAAAATATATTATATATATATTATAATTAATATAATATCATATATAAATTATATAATATTATAATTATAAATAACAATATAATAAAATAAATATAAATATATATATAATATCTTGACTTTCAGGGTGACAAAGACACTCGTCATTCTTTGGGTGTTTATGCGCAACGTTTCGCCAAAGACACTTGGCATCATCAGCCTAGGCATGGTAGAGTTTACTCACGTGACGATCTGTGTATACCTGCCCTCCCTGGGCTGCTGGGAAGATTCTTAGTTTGATTTTAGGTAGGTATTACTAGGTGGCTTAGTTGATTGATAGGGCTGGTAACACAGATCGTCACTGAGCACCTTCACCATGCCTAGCCTGATATGCCAAGTGTTTTTTTGCGAAACGTTGCCCCAAATAAACAACCCACAGAATGAGAATGTCTATGCCCACCCTGAAAATGTCAAGATGTACTACATCTAAGAAATAACTATATTTATTTTATATATATATAATATATATATATAATATATATTTATATATGTATATATATATATAATATATATATATATATTTATTAATATATATATATTATTTTATATAGTATATATATATATATTAATATTATATATTATATTAATATATATATATATTATATATAATAATATATTATAGTTAAATATATATGTATATATATTTTAAGATATATATATATATATATATATATATATAATATTATATATTAATATTATTGATATATTTATTTTATAAAAATATATAAAATATATTTTTATTAAAATTATATTAATATATAAAATATAATATATAATATATTAAAATTATATATAAATATATTATATATATATATAATGATATGGTATTTTAAAATGTATTTTAAATAAAATTTCTTATATTATATATATATAGATATAATATATATATAAAATTTTAAATATATATATATAATATATATAATATTATATATAATATATATAATATATATATATAATATATATATATTACGTGGTCCTTAAAAACAAAAGTTGGAATTGTTTTGTTCCTAACCCGGAATTTTTGTTACCATTCAAGTGGAAATCACCCTGAAATATTTTTTATGGAATTGGCTCTAGAAAGATGTTCACACATGACCCGAAGTAATTTTCCTCTGTAACTCTTTTCAAACTGTCATGTTTTATTGAACATACTCATTTCCTCCCCCTTTATTTTCCACAATATTTTCCTTCCGAATTCATTCTACTTGTCACAAATTAAGTTCTGAACATATTCCCCTTTTCTTTTTATTTTGATATGGCGATTAGAAGCAAAGATTTTCTTGTGGTTCCCCAAACGGGGGTAATTGGCTCCAAACTCCTTCAACAGAGAGGTTCCCCGGGTCGTTTCCACCTCTAAAAGCTCAAAGGAAATACTCCCGCGATGTCCGCTGGCCGTGGACCCCATGGTGGCTCAGTTTTGGGATATGGCGGGGATCCCAATGACCGAAAAGATAACATTGTCCCCAGTTTGAGAAGCCCATCGGGCTATCGAGCTCCTCAAGAAAGGTCGCTATCGGCGATCGGAGGCTCAAATCTCAAAGAAAGGATTTGAGGTACTTCCCCACAACCTCTTCGACGTGCCCCCGGGAAAATGCGCTGCCCCATGATGACCCAACCGGGAGGACAAGAGTTTCCTCCTCGCCCAAGGGGAAAGCAGGACGTCAAAGGATGGGGCGGCGTCGTTTCCCTCCTTGGGCTGCTCAGGAGACGAGGCAATTCTTCGTTTGGGAAAAGGGGCCCTGCCTTTCCTCCGCCCGCAAACAAGAAGAGGTTGCCGCTTCCTCATCTGTGGGCAGCTGAGTCCCCCCGGGTTCGTCCAGCCCCAACACTTCACTTTGTCTCAGATGAAGAATACGAGTTTTGGAGAGCGATCCTGGGGAAGGGCCGAAACGGGCCACGAAAAACATCGTCTCCCAGAAATGGGGGCCCCACGCTGGATTAAAACCAACCCGACCGATCGTTCCGCGAAAATACGGTCTGCCTGAAGCCGAAAGTTTGCCTAGGCCAGAACGTCGAAGAGCTCAACATAAACCCGCCATTCCATCCAAAAACCCGGCCAAGGGCTTAAAAACACTGCGATCGTGGGGCCCAAATGCCTCAAAGATCAGAGAGGAGTTTCGGTCAGGAACTCCCGCTGGTGGTCCACGGGAGGCAAGCTCGTGATAAACCTGACCAGGAAAGAAAAATGTGGACCTTTTCCTCCCGATCATCATTTCCGGGATGGAGGCGCCCAAAAAAACCCTGTGGGGGAGCTCGCTCGCCAAGTTGGGCAGTGGCACGGGAGAGAGCATGGCGCAGCGGTGGTCTCGGCCTGGAGACATGGGGAAAATCGCGGATCAGGTAGTCGGGAGTCCTTCGACACCACGGCATCCAACACCGGCCGCAGAAACGGGGCCTGTGTCCTCATCGAACAGAAATGGGAAAGACCTGCTGCATTTCGCCCTGTCTCACCAATCCTGGGAGCTGGTGGTACATGCGGTGTTCGTCCGGTGTTCTTGGGTGTTCCTCATCGCCCGAGCATCTGCTCTTCAAAAAAGCTTCCAAACCTCATGGGAGAGCATCGACCGAGGGGGACTTCGGTACGGGAATCATGGTGGAGGAAAGTGGCGACTGTTCTAGAGGACGTCAAGGATGAGGCTCTTCGATGGACTCTTCAAGTCCTTCAAGAGCGTGAGGACCCTTTGCGCGACTACCGGGAATTGGTTTAAACTTGTCATCATTTTCCTCGGTGGTGCCCCTCCCCGGTGGAATTTCGATTCCTTGCTCCTGGAGCAATGCACCAGGCCCGATGGATGTCAAAAGTCCTCTACTCCTTCAAGATTTGGATGTTCCGGGGGGCCAGTTCCGCTTGACGAAGAAGGAGGAGCGTGGACTCCCCGCGGTTGTGCCTCTTTGTCGTCCGAGTCTACGCAAAGGCCTGGATTGAGGCTTTTTTTCTCGGTTTTAAAACCCCTCGCTCGACCTCGAACTCATCAAGGCCCTCGGCACCTACGACAAGATCGACCCTGGGGATCGGAGACGTCGCGCTGTCGAAACTGTCAAAGCCATCTGTGGTTTCGTGTCAGAAGAACTGGGGGCTGTCCTTTTTTCGACTCCGACGTGTCCTGCGAGACCAAAAACGCCATGGGTTACGGCCCTACGACGAGAGGAATTTGACGGAGAGGACACGGCTCCGAAAAGAGTCACGCTTCCAAAGAAGTCGGGCCGAGATCTCCACCTGGAAAACTTCCGTCATTGGACGTACTCTCCACTTCTTCCGGAAGCTACACCTGGATGAGGCCTTCCTCGATCTGCCCCCAACCGGACTCGTGGCAGATGGACGAGGGGTTCCAGCGGTCCTCTCGAAACGTCCGGAACCTCGCTGTGGGTGAATGACCACGCCGGAAAAGAGGAGTTGCGCTCATCCAAGAGTTCAACGGATCCCTCAAAAAAAGGATGAGGAGTCAGCTTCAGTTCCTAGTGGTGGCGGACCACCGGAAGGCCTTCCCGGACCCGCGGAAGCGCACCCCCGGCCCACACCAGTGCCACAGTGAAAGGGGCCCGGCAAGCACGATACACCCCGCCTTCGAGCGGCTAATACCTCAACTGAGGGGGGACCTGGAGCCAGGGCCAGGGTGAAATTGGAGGAGGCGGTGTGCAACATCTTTTCGTGAACCGATTCGGCCCGAAAATTTAAATCACATAGTATTTTCATAACATAGAACATATATCCGGGTTAGGAACATAAAGTTTCTCAAAATTAAAATTTTTACATTTCATATAAGGACCCCCTAAATATATATAATATACTATAAATATATAATAATATATATATAATATATGTATAATAAAATAGGTGTATTATTGTATGATACATATAAGTTTCCCCATAAATTGCTATTTTAAATTATATTTCCATATTTATCAAACGGTATTATATTTCATATTTCCACCTCAAAATCAATTCTCCTCCCTTTTGTTTCCATCTACGCTTCGTGCCTTCCCAGCACCCCTCGCTGTCTCCTCCAAGTATTTCCCTGGGTTTTAAAACCTTGGGTTTTCATTTTCGTTTTTTCCCACAAAACATTAATCACTATCCTTTCTTTAGTGATCACCTAAACCTTTTTGTGGACTCAGACCCTAGGTAAATCTTGGTTTTTTGTTCCCACCTACCTAACCACTATCCTATCCATCCCTAAAACCTAAAAAAAACCAAACCCCTCCTGTTAAACCTAATACTCCCCCATCCCCTCCTGACTACAAGTCAAGCTCTCCAATGATTCCGCACTAACTACCTGTTTGTAATCCGAATTTGTGCCCTATTTCTTTATTTTTAAAACTACCTTTCCAGCGGAATCCGTTACTTTTTTTTTCTCCCTGGCAGACCGAAGAAATTTTTTCCCCTCTCTCCCCTATTAAATCCCTTATCCACTTAAAAACTTCCATCAGCTCGCCCTTACTCTGCGCCTCGAGAAGTGTAACTTTTTTAGCACAATCTCTTCTATAACTTAAGTAAAGCATCCCGTGAATCATTTAGTCTCCTTCTCTGCACTGATAGTAAGTAACTGCCCTTCGTTTCCTCCGCCTCTTACAAACTATCTCCCATGGGTACTTGGGGTGCTGACCGCAAAACCCTCCTCCATTTCCACACTGTCCTGGTAATCTCCCACTCATGACTATGGATGTCACATTTATTCCTATGTGTCTACAGGCTCCCTCCTCAGCCTCCTCGACCCTGTTTACCACCTAGGCCTCCGTCTGGCTATAGGTGCCTTTCGATCCTCCTCAGTTGAGAGCCTCTATGCTGAGTCGGGCCCTACCGTCCCTCTCTCGCCCGTCGAGCCCCTCCTATCACTTCGTGCTATGCTTGCCTTCAATAATTTCCTACTTCTAAGATTGCAGTCCCCCAATCTCTCCTCACAGTGATCTCCTCCCATCGTTTGTCACCCACAACTTCCTTATTCGCATGCGTACCCCTCTCTCAAACTCCTCCCTTCCTACTCTTAATCTCCTCCCTTTCTATGTTCATTCCTTCTCTCCGTGGCTTATACCTTCCCCCCCATATCTGCTCTTCTGTCCCCACTACCTCTCCCCCAGTCTACCATTCCTCCTATCGTCTTACGCTCTCACTTCTTGACAACCTTCCCACTCATTCCTCTAGCACCCACGTCTACTACACTGAGTTCAAATACCAACTCTGGATCTAGCTTTGCTATCCTCTTCCCCTCTCCTTCACTATCAATTCCAGCTACCTAGAGAATCCAGTGTTCTTACAACGGAATTGTACGCCATTCTCTTCGCCTTAAAACGCAAACTTTTCTACCCATCCTGTTCTTCACTATCTTCACAGATGATTCCCGTAATTCCCTTTCTCTTATACAATCCCTTCGCTCACTTCACCCTCTTGTTCGGGAGATCCAAGACTGGTTATGCTGCCTATCCGTACGCCATAAAACAATATGCTTCTGTTGGGTGCCGAGTCACGTGGGTATCGCGAGCAACGAACTCGTTGATTCTTTAGCGCGCTCGGCCAGTGTGTCCCAATGCCCCCGTTTCTCAAACTTGCCTGCCTCCGACTACTACCCCTCCTCTAATTGTTTCCTTTTCGACCGCAGGGAGTCCTCCTGGACCAATTTCTCTGCCAATAAGATTCGCCTGAGCAAACCCTCTATATTTCCATGGTCAGATCCTTACCACACTAATAAACGTTGGGAGACTGCTCTCGCACGCTTACGCATAGGCCATACCAATCTCACGCACTCCTATCTCATGTCGCGCTCCTCCCCAACCCTCTGCACACCTTGTCAAGCTCCTGTTACTGTCCAACATGTCCTAATATCCTGCCCCCATCGTACTACTGCCCGTTCCAGTTCCTTCACTCATTTGTCCACCCTTTCTCAACCTCCCTGTCTTGCGGACATTCTCCCGGAATCCCCCTCCTTCTCCCTGGAAAATGTAACCTCCTTCCTCCAACAAATCAACATCTTACATCTGATCTAACCATCTTGCAGTAACATTCCGTTACTGCAGGTAACATTCTTTCCCCTTCCCTCACCGTTTCACTATTTTTCTATAACCCCTCTCCCTTTTTATGCTTTACCATAGTGCCATATGACCTCTGTGACTGGCTTTCCCCCTTTTTGCTTAATCATCAATCGATATAAAATTTTTTATTTTATATATATAATATAATATATTTTAAAATTTTAAATATATATTAATATTATATAAATATAAAATTTTTGCGTTTTGTTACATTTATGGCCCCCAAGTGTTGTGGGGGGGGGGGGAAAGGGGGAGGGACAGTGTGTGCGGGGAGGGGGGGGGGGTGTATCAACGGTAATGCTTCCCTCTATATTTGTTCCCCCTCCCCGCTCTTCCTCCATCCCCTTGTCTCTTTCTTGCCCCTTCCCCCATTTATTCTCTTTTCTTCTACATTTTTTTCCCCATTTTTTACTTTTATCGGCCCATTTTATTCCTTTCCGCTGATCCAAGGGGCCCCAACAAAACTAGTCACGGTTTGTTTACATCGGTGCATTGTGGGGATAATGGGGGGTCGCCGCGGTGGACCTAAAGGGGAAAACTACGGCGTGGGAAAAATTTCGGTTTTTTTGCGAAAAATTGATATTCCGGTGCATATTGTGTGCTCTGTTCCGCTGACAACACATGAAAAGCCCGAGGAAACGGCTGATGTGCAGGGGCTTCTAACCAAGAAAACGGGTCACACAGAGCCTCGTAAAGAGGTAAAAAGTGGTGGGTACTATTTTTCCCTCCCACTTTTTTACTTCTTAATAATTCTGCTTGATGTTTTCTTGGGTTTAGAACCTCACACATCACCTCCCCCGGTCTTCAGGTCCGAGAAGGGCACGGAAATTGCCCTGGAAATAAATTTCCCCCCAAAACACTAAAATTTTGTTCATCTCGTAGTCTTCTCTTTGTAGGTTATACATTTCTGTTTATATATTGAGTACCCAATATTTAGTTTCTTTTGTGTCTTCCCTCATAAAAAGTGTGTACATCATTTTTTTAAAATTTTAAATTGACACCAGCAACTCTGACCCCCTATCCCAAACACCCCAAACCTTTGATTTGATTTCTTATTATCCATCCAAAACAATTGCAAAACCCGGGTGACATTATCCCCCTTGCCTCATGGTCCCGGGTACTGTCGTCTACCGAAATTTTCGCCCCAAAACCCAAATCGAGAAAACCCCGAGGGAAATTTTTAGGTTAGATTTTGCTTTGTTTATCTTTTACTCCATTCAAAAACTGTTGCTCCAGAGGGACTTACCCCCTTGCCTGGGGTTCCGGGTCTCTCCCCTCCGAAATTTCCCCCTCTCAAAATCGGGAGAACTCGCCGACGGAAATGGTTGGTTGGGTAACCTGGGCTCCCTAAGCTGTGGTAAATTTTGGTATTTCCGGGGCTGTATTACTAGATTAAAATGTAGTTCCCCAGGTTGGCTTATTTTACGTCTCGTCTCCCAAAAATTATCGTCCATCCCAAATGGGGAAAACCCCGACGGAAATGGTTAGGGTAGTTACCGTTAGGTTTTAGGTAAAGGGCAGTTGGTTGGGTTTTCATAATCCGGTAAAAGCTTTTATTTAACATACATACTCCATCCATACACACCTTTAACCCTTCAATACTCCCACATTCCCTCCCATCTACTCTGTCATATGCTTTGGTATTGTCCAGTGAAACCGAACTCACTTTGGTTTTACGAAAATATTTTTTTCTGGTTTGTTTTTTTTGTGTTTTAAAGATTGCTAAACCCTTTCGTCGCAATTTTTTTTTGGTTTTAAGTAAGTTATTTTTTTGGTTTTTTTTTTTTTAGTTTGGGTTAGGTTAGGTTGGTTAGTTAGGTTGATATGGTTAGGGAAGGTAAAGTTAGGGTTTGGTTTTGGTTCTTTCTTTTTTTCTGTCATTTTTTCAAAAAAAAAAAGAAAAATTCGACAGAAACGGTTTTCAGATTCATTCAAAACACTAAAAACCCCCCCAAAAAATTGTTTTTCCCCAAAGGAGTTCGGGGTTCATATGGATTTTACATGCTTTCCTAAAAACATGAAACCCCATCATCTTCTTGTATTTTTCTAAAATTGTCTTAAATTTTCTTCGCATATCTAAAATCTGTCTACGCAAAACCTTTCCCCCTTTCTAAATCTGCTTTCTCCCCACTAAACCTTGCCATTTGTGATTTTTTTTTACTTTTCCATTATCATTTTACCATACTTTGCCTCATCACTGTGGATATTGAGGGCTCAAAGAAGCTAAATATAAACCCAACCCGGTACCACATTCCAGTCTAGTAATTAAACCCTGGAAATTTTACCCCTTTTCCACCTTAGGTAACTTTGGGCCTAACCTAACATTTTCCGTCGGTGAGTTTTCCCGATTTTGTGGGACATAATTTCGGTAGTTGAGGTATGGTACCTAGTAAAGGGTGGGGATGTCTCGTGGTTTTTGCACTTGTTTCTATAAGTATAAATAAAACAAAACAAAAATTTAAACCCAACCATTACCGTCGGCGAGTTTTCCCGATTTGTGTAGGGCAAACTTTCGGGAAAACGTCAGGTACATACAAGGGTGGTAATGTCACCGTGGTTTGCACTTTTTATGGTTGAGTAAAAGATAAATCAAGCAAAGTGTATTATTACAAATGTTGGGATATACCAATTTTGCATTGGCTCTCAAGTACACTTAAACCATGATGTACCACTACTTTTTATGAGGAAAGACAACAAAACGCGAGGGGACTTGCGTGACCCTCGAATACTACGTCCACTAAAACGAGAGTCCACAACGTCACTTACGAAGCGTCGCAGAAAAAGGTGAGAACGTTAGAAATTTCTAGTCCCCCAATCACAATCTGTAACTCTGATTACTGGAGAGAGAGAGAGAGAGAGAGAGAGAGAGAGAGGAGGAGAGAGAGAGAGAGAGAGAGAGAGAGAGAGAGAGAGAGAGAAGAGAGAGAGAGAGAGAGAGAGAGAGAGAGAGAGAGAGGAGAGAGAGAGAGAGAGAGAGAGAGAGAGAGATTACAAAACAAGCTAGCCAATTGCCAAACAATCCAGCCTGCGCCACCATCGGGTGAGATCGACCAACACCCAAACTCTCCATATGCCTACAGACGCTATAGGCTACCGTAATATAAATAAAAAAAATAAAAAATTTGACGTAGGAAAACTTATAATTCGTAAATATTGTTTGAAGATCTATTTTCCACGAAAAAACCAAACAAAAAATTTTAGAAAAAAACAATACAACTCTGACTCCTAAAACCCTCCATTCTCCTCATCGGGAAAAACCCTTAATACACTGACCAGTATATTTCATGACACCAAAAACTTAAACTATCCTAATACTTACACAAAAAAGGGAAAAACATAGGACATGATTGGATGATGACGTCACCACTTGCCCAATGGTGACGGATTATAATCGGTCACCATTGGGCATGTCACATCACAAGGGCACTGGCAGAAAAGCGAGATCATAATTATGATCTCGCTTGTCTGCCAGTGTTCCTTTTCCTCCTATACAACGTTCCCTCCATTCTTCCTTCCTCCGGTATTGTTATATGGACAGGGGGACCAATTTAAGACGAATAGTAAAAATCACTACTACTACTACACTGCTACAAACCAACTACTAGTACTACTACCAGTAAAACCCCTTTAAATCGGCGAATTACGAGCGAGCCCGTAGAAACCCGTAGGGTTTCGGTTGCGGCGTGCGTGGGGCGGGAGAGTCACCCGACTCTCGATAGCAAGGAATTTGTCTGCTGTCATCTAAACTGCATTTACCTTTGTTTTTTTATGCTGAAACTGTAGGATTTAATGGGGCTATAAGAAAGCAAAGACCGCTTTTTCAATCGGAAGGGGATTCCAAAAGATTTTAAGCCCTAAGAGCGTGATGGTCGCCGGGTGGGGAAACGGTCGGGTCAGCCGTTTTAACCCGAAAAATCTGAATGAGGGGAGGACTCACGAGCGTTTGGCCCGTTTCTCTCGTAACTACTACTACTACTACTATTACTACAACTACTGCTATAAAAACAACTACTACAAAAAAATAATATAAAAACAACACAACAACTAAAACTACAACTACATCTAAAACTACTACTTCTTTATCAGCACTAGTTATATGTTATTCTAGTAATTATTGTACACTTCCACATTGGTATATAAATCCAGGCAAGGCGATAGTTCCCTAGGAAGTGGCAGACCGCGCGGGAACACAACACTACACAGGTACAACGGGCAGGCATAAGACTAGGTACTTAGAGGCTCCGTGGATGAAGGTGGGAGAAGCGGAGATAACAAATGCCTTCTGCACACACAAAACACACACACACACACACACACACACACACACCACACACACACCACACACACACACACACACAACACCCCCACACAAAACACCCCCACACACAAACACCCCACACACCACACACACACCCCCACACACACACACACACACAAAACACACACACACACACACCACACACACACAGTAGTTTTAAATCCGTAAGTAGATATAAATCCGGAGGTCTCTTAATTGCTGTAAGAAACGCTATAAATTTTAGTTGGAAAAGAAATCAAAAGTAGTGATGAAACCTTACTATATGTATGCGTATATGGACGAGAGGTTGGTTTAGAAAAAACTTGTTTACACGTTGTTTTACATTCCTCCCAGCCACTCACGGTAGGGGCAAGCCACAACAGTTTGATGAGCTTGATAAATTATTTCTATCTAATTCTGACTGTTATCATGTAAGGTGATTTTAACACCCATACGGGGCACTTTTTTTGGGACGTTCTCAAATCAGTGAGGATACAGTTAGTAATCTACCAACGAAATTGATGTTAATTGTGTTTTAAGTTCCTCAGGTTGTTTACAGAATAGATTCAATCGGGATGGTACACCTGACAGAAGCTCTTACGGCAAGACATTAGTTGAAGTGTGTAAAAATATTATGTTGTTATGTTTAACGTAGAATTGGTTATGATATGGGGATTGGAAATACACTACCACCTACAATCAACTATTGATTACGTTATCGGTACGCACAATATTGTTAACATGTGAAAATATTAAGGTATTAAAATTCAATCCATTGTATTCCGATGTACACTGTGGTATCCAGACTGTGTTAGAATTTTCTTGCCTGGTGAGACAGCATGTAAAGAGAGTAGTGAAGTGAATAAAGCTCTTGTGTAAGACCGGGAAGTTTGGAAAAATGAGAGAAAGAGTGAGTACGTAGAAATTTGTGGATGGTAACGGGGTGAATGAGCTGCATGACGGAGTGGATGACATGACTGTGATGACATAACTCACCAGTTAAAACTTGTGTTTAATAGAACCAGCTTTAAAGAATTTTTTCACAGAGTATAAGAGGAAATATATAAAAGAGTATTAATGCTAATATTAAAGGATAAAAAACAGTGCTTTATTGCTAAAAAAGTATAACCACAAAGCTAAAAATAAACTAATAAACATAAAAGTATCACTACGTAAAATGCTATGATAAGCAAAGTAAGAACTACAAGAAAGAAATAACAAGGGCGAAGAAAAAAGAAAATCTCAATATAGTAAAACACTAAGAGAAGTCATAAGTTAAAAATCCAAAGTTTTTATTGGAAAATATTACAAGGTGATCAAAGTAACAAGAGAGCAAGATTATAAATTTTAAATTTTAAAGACCATTTAGATTGGCCATTTACCATGAAAAACGAACTATAATAAACGAGGACATTAACTATGAAATCATTGGGGAAGAACAAAATCGCCCTTATTAATAGTCCCATCACTTCTGTGGATAAAAATATGCAGAAATAAGCTAAAATAGTAAATCTCCGGTGTTATATTAATTAATGAATACTTAAATTTCAAGCAGGATTCTGTGTCCTTATACGTCAAACTTTCATAAGATATTGGATACGGGTGTTTTTCCATCAGAGTGGCGACGGGGTAAAGTGCCGTTATACAAACAAGGTGAGACCTAAAAAGACACTAACAATACAGGGGTAATTACTTTGTAGCTTTTTGGAAAATTATTTACATCCATTCTGAACAATCGCCTTAACAATATTCTTAGCTAATCATATATTAGAAGCAGGCATGTTTTTTAGGCAGGAAAATTTACCTGGACCACATGTTTTTGCTAAAATGTTTTTGACTTGTTTAAGTGGAAGAAGAGAAAATTGTTTTGTTTGTTTGTAGACTACAAAAGGCATTTGATATGGTGTGGCAGAGGTTTATGGATAACCTTGTTAGGGATGGTTTAACGGTAAAATTGTTGTAGGTGTTCATAGTATGTACAATAATATAAGCCCTTTTCGTAATGCTGGAAACACCAACTTCTGACAACATTTCGTGTAACCGGGTGTGCAAGGGAGAAACCCTCGCACTGCTCTTTGCTTTTATGTTTATGACTTACAAGAAAAGCTTATTGAATGTATTTAACCATTTTGATTTCGATATGATCTTCTGAATGTTTATTTAAGTTTATTTTGTGCATTATGCAACGATACAGTGGTACTATGTAATAGTGAGCAAACATGAAACAGGCACTAAAGGCTCTTCAGCTATTGTTCCGATGGAAATTAAAAGTTAATGGTATAGACTAAATGTAGTGTTTAGCCGGGGTCAAGTCAAAAAATTAATTACAATTTCAATTTGGTGTCAGGAAATTTAAAGGGGTTAGCGAGTATAAATACATGTAATTGTTTAAATTTTAAATGGGGTCAGGAGGGGAGTTGGGAATTAAAGAAAAAGCACGGGGCCTTGTAGCGCTAAATTTAACCTCACGCAAATATACTTGCCAGTTGACATTCAAATTTAATTGTTTAACAATATGGTTGTACCCGTTTAGCATACGGTTTGAATCTGGGGGGATAAATCATACGGGGGGTAAACTATTACAATGACATTTCTGAAAAATATGTTGTATGGGCCAATATACTAGCCCCGATTTGTATATGGAGAATAGGGTTATCCACTTGAAATTACTATTAATTTTACGATGATTAATTTTGGTCTATTTGATTATGGGAAAAAAACTAAAATTAAAGTTATCTAATGTACAAATGTTTATTGCAGCTAACCAAGTGGGGTTTATATATCGCCATGGCTAAATGATAAAGAAAATTTTTATTGAGTGTGGTTTGCCAGTAGTGTGGGTGACGCAAAATATTAAAAACCCCCAAAAAGGTTTAGGAAAGCGGGGGAACAGAAAAATTAAAAAAATATAGGATAACAACTTGGTATAGAAAAGTAACAAGCAGAGGCTTTTCAGTTTTATTGTTATAAAGAAGTTTATGGATTGAAGAGTATTTAGCCCCAAATAAATAAAACTAATCCTATCTCTCTACTAAATTCCGCACAGTAAAAAATCACTGCCAAATATTATGGGGAAAAAATAGTCAAATACGGGAAGAAAACGTTTTTTATCAATGTATGACGGACAAATAGGAGATGAATATCGTGTTATGTTTTCAAAGCAAAAAAGGAAATTTTTCGTTAAGAAACGGTACATACCAAGTATTACAGGGACAACCAAGCACTCTAATTTTCAAACTGAGCAGAAAAAAAAAGTAAATAATATTTAAAAATTTTTTACAATTTTTAAAAAGCTTTGATTAGCTGTTTCGATGATTTTTCTGTTTTAATGTGTATATATATATTTCACAGGATGTGCTCCATACTTTTTATAATCTGAGCAAAAAATAATTTTTTTCATTTTATTCTATTCAAAAACCACACACCGAGGGGTTTTTGAGAAAGTATTTCTCTCACTAAAAATTTACACTGACATTTAATAAACAAAATGAGCAGATTAGGGGAAAGGGGTTAAAGGGGCAAAGGTAAGTATTAAGGTGACCCCTGAAGGTTTTTTTTCATATTTTCATCTTTTCTGCGATACTATTTCTCTCTCTCTCTCCTCTCTCCTCTCCTCTCTCTCTCCTCTCTCTCTCTCTCTCTCTCCCCTCTCTCTCTCTCTCTCCCCTCTCTCTCTCTCTCTCTCTCCTCTCTCTCTCTCTCTCTCTCCCCTTTTCCCTCTTCTCTCCCCCTCTCTCTCTCCTCTCTCTCCTCTCTCTTTTCTCTCTCTTCTCTCTCTCAGGGACTCCTTTTTCACTCCCGACAAAGAAACAGGTACAAATATACATCATAAAACTCTCTCGTTTTTAAGTTTGTATTAGCATCATTCCACCCCCCCCCCTTCCCCTCCACCCCCCCCTTCCCCCCAATATCCCTCCCCTCCTTCCCTTATTTCCAAAACCCACTCAGTCTCCCTCTCTCCCCCCTCTCTCTATTGTTCTCTTTTCCGTCCTTCTCCTCTTTCCATATTCTCTTTCCTCCCATTCTCACTCATTCTCCTCTTCCTCTTTCTCCCTTTTTCCCCCTCATGTCTTTCTCGTTCCCTTTCTTTTAAAAACTTGTTTTCCCTCGTTCATTTTTTCCATCCCCTTTCTTTATGTTCTTCTCCCCTTTTTTAACGTTATCCTCCTTTCCCTCCAGTTCTTTTTAGTACCCCTCCTAATCCCCTAATTTTAATTTCCCCCCATCCCCCCTGAAACCACTCCTACCTTTTATACGCACTTCCATCTTTCCAACTACACCTCTCCTCCCCCTTCATGTCCTTTATCCCTTTTAAACCTCCCCCTTCTTTTCGTTCTCCTATTTCCCTCTTTCCCGCATCCACCTTATTTTCATTTTCCTTTATCAGATCTGACAAAATGACAGATGATCCCCAAGTTCCTCTTCAACACACGGGGGGCCACTTCGTGCGGGGGGGGGTAACTCACAGCCCACCTCGCACACGCCACCCCCCACACCCCCGCTGTCCTTCCTCCCCGCGGGTTTTCTTCCCCCCCCCAAACCCCCCCGGATCCCGTCTTTTGCTTAACGAATTTACTTAAAAACTGATTCAAAATCCCGGGAGGCAAGTTATGGCGGGAAACAGTTCAATGTGTCGTCCGTAACTTGAAAGACGAGGCCCAAAAAATAAATTGGGCCTTAGTGTTCTGGCGGGGTGAGCTTTCTGTGGCACCCCAAAAAAATTAATTGTTTGACCTTTCAGGCTGGACACCAAAAAAAAAAGGTTTTAAAAGGGGGAAAATGGAAAGAAAAATTAGTTAAATCCTCGCTAGGTTTTGCCAGAAAGTCCTCCAAATCGCGACGCGCCACAAACGAAACTGAGGTTTACCCAATTGGGTTCTTGACTGGTAGAACGCGAGCCCCGCTCAGCTTCAATAATAGTTGGGGGCGCTGATGGATTCCGCCTTACTAAAAAATGCATTAGTGGGCCCCTGCTCCGTAAAAAAGGTTTACGGGGGTCCTCTATCAAGGGGCCCTAGGTAGACCTTAGGGGTATTTTTCATCTTTTAAGAACGGGCGGCAAGCCTTTTTTTTTGTCGATATGACCTGGGACCCCCACCCCGGGTTTCCCCGTGGAAAAGAAAAAGACGAATATATTATAATATATATATAATATATATTATATATATATATATAGAGGAAAAGAGGGGAGAGAGAAGAGAGAGAAAAGAGAGAGGAGAGGAGAGAGGAGAGAGAGAGAGAGAGAGAGAGGAGGAGAGAGAGGAGAGAGGAGAGAGAGAGAGAGAGAGAAGGAAGTGTGTGTTTTCCCGGTGTCCCGGCGGCGGTCACCGGGACGGGGGTCGATGTGCTCTCCCCCGTCTGGCATGCCACGTCACCTCCAAAACGTGCTTTGCAAAGAAAAAAAAAGAAAAAATTTTAAAAAAAAAATGTGTATTTTTTGGGGGTGTCACGAGTCCTTACGCGGACATATCTGGTGGCTGGGTGCCTTCAGCGGGTTTTTGTTATTAATTTTGTTGGGGTTAAAAAACCTCGATGCAGCTGCTGGGGGGAAAAGGGGAGGAGGAAGGAGGTGGGGGGGGGAGGGACGGCTGGCTGCTCTCCATTATCCCAACGAGGGAATACAACCAGTGACGGGGATAAAAGGGGGCGCCCACAAGGCTGTGGCTGGGGAAGTTGATGTTTTTTTGTCGAGAGCTGCTTGGTATGGGAAAGGAGCCTGCTGGGCACTCGCGCGTGGTGACCCCCCGGGGGTGGTTCGTGGTGGGCGAGGCGACGCTCCCCCCCCTATGCTTCCATGATTGATTGATTGGAGCGATTAGTACCCCTTTTTGTGCTCATTTCTTCTTCCCCCCTGAAGCTCACTCATTTTATGAGCCCAACTTGGTCTTGGAAAAAATATATATAATTACCTCCCTGAAAAAACTTTTTTTTTCCCTGGGGCAAAACCCCTTTTTTTTGGGGTTTTTTGTTTTTTTTTTCCTTT
>JACEEZ010017887.1:0-12660 GCA_016584305.1 Chionoecetes opilio
AGTTAATAAAAAAATAAGTGCACTAATGTGGAACTCGACCCAGCCAGCCCCATATGCTGTCCTAGGTGCCCGCCTCTTGTATACCTTGCCCTCTTAATAGTCCTTGGTTTATGAGAAAAAACATTAATGTGAAGGATATGTGTTGTGATCCATTCACAATAATCGTCATCAGTTTATCGTAACTTATTATAGCTTTCATTCGACGGTACACTTTCGTCAGTGTGGTTGTTATGTTTTACAATTATCCAGCTTGAGCGCCGAGCGGGCGGAGCCTCGAACAGCTCCTGTCAGCCAGTTCTGGCGAGGCACGAAACGAGAGAGAAGGCAGCAAGAAGCCGTAATAAGCGGCTTCTTACGGCTTCTCTCACCAAAATTCGCCTATAAGGTTAGGTTAGGTTTCATTTTTTTTTTCTCTTTTTTGGGGGGGGGGGGGTCGCAAAATAAAACTAGCACCATTAGAACAAACACCTATTGTAGGCCACTAAAAAGTAGGTTGTGTCTCCTGAAACCGAACGTGAAAACTCTCCTCCATAATAACCCGAACCTAACCACAAAGTCTACCTACCCTAACCTTATAAGTTAAATAAACCTATCCTGGTTCAGTGTCGAAATATATTTAAAGGAGGAGGGTGTGTCTGTCCTGCGCTATAGACAACAAAAGGATAATTTCAATATATACATCATTTTTGTATATTTGAGCACAAGTAAGTAGTAGTATACAGTATACTGCGCAAAAAAAAATACAGAAAACGTGAGTAATAAGGTCTAAGCGAACTGAAACTCTCAGTCCATTATAAACCATTGAATTTGTTCCCCACTCGAAAACCCCGCATTCCCCAGGTCCCAAAACTTGTTTGGGGGAAGTGGGAGAGTATGGTGGCAAACACTAGAAAATTTACCAAATAACCCGCTTCCCCAGTCCCCAGCTTGTTTTGTGGGAGAGGGAGTATGGGCAAACACTAGAATATAAAGTGCCTTGTAATGCTTTTTAACTGAGTAGAATGCACGAGGAGCTAGAGTGATAACCATACAGTGATACACCGATGTGACACGACGAAAAACCTTCCTACCCACACGGCTGGTCCCCGCCTTGGTCTTGGTGCTTGGTGGTGTTTGGGCTGCCCGGAATGATGTTACGTAGCCTGGCCAGGTCCCTGCGAGGCTATAACAGGCTTGTCAGCTGACCAGACCTTCTTCAGGTGGCGGGGGGAAGGCAGAGAGCAGCGTCTTCTTCTTCTTGTGACCTTTCCTGCTTATTGCTTTGTACTGACGTTGTACTACATGTAGCACGAAAGGAGGAAGATAGAGGACAGGAAGGTGATTCCTGTAGTAAGTTTCACAGCAGCGATTGTCACGACGCCATCTAACTGCGGGATAGTGGTAAAGACAGAGCACGGGAAGCATTGAGAGGATGAAAACGGAATCGATGGGTAACTCAAATACTCATAATATCCTGCACTTTCCTCTTATATTTATATAAGTATACTATCAAAAAAATATATATTCTTTGACGGTTATAAGGCTATAACCTTTCTAAGAAATATAAATATTTTGTATAGTATCTCTGACAAGGAAATAAATTTATATAAAGCAATATAAGGCCTCTTAATTCCATTGTGCCAAAGTTGCATGAACCATTCTTTCGTTCATGGTTGGGGTTTCGCGTCACAATGGACGCAAAAACCCCGTTTTTTTGTTTACCAACATACTCAGGCTCCTGGCGGAGGCAATTTAGAGAAGAGAGAGAGAGAGAGAGAGAGAGAGAGAGAGAGAGAGAGAGAGAGAGAAGAGAGAGAGAGAGAGAGAGAGAGAGAGAGAGATAGACGAGACAGATAACGAGAGAGAGAGATACAGATAGAGAGAGATACCGAGAGAGATAACGAGAGAGGGATTAACGAGAGAGAGCGAGAGAGAGAGAGAGAGGAGAGGAGAGAGAGAGAGAGAGAGAGAGAGAGAGAGAGAGATAACGAGAGCTAACTAAGAGAGATAACAGAGAGAGACAACGAGAGAAGGAGAGAGAGATAGAGAGCGAGAGAGAGAGAGAGAGAGAGAGAGAGATAGAGAGAGAGAGAGAGATAACGATAGAGATAACGAGAGAGATCACGAAGATAACAAGAGAGAGATAGCGAGATGAAACGAGAGAGAAGAGATAAGGAGATATACCTCAGCTTAGCTGCTAAGTGGGGATCATATCAGTTTAAGATCGCGGGAACGCATGGCCTCCATGCACCAGCCCATGTATTGGCCTCTTTATTGCCGTCCTGACATCCCTCCTCCCGACTCGTGCATGGCGAAAACCCTTCACGATAAAGAAATATGGCCCAATGCGACCATTTGTTTGTTATGACTGAAAACTCTACCCAAGCTCCGCACCTCTCAATGTGAGTAGAGAATGTTCCACGGTTTTGCTGAGTCACTACGCGCTTTGCCTCGGACCCAGGTTTTCGTCGCAAATGGAACGCCTGAACTCTTGGGTTCCTGTGAACTGGTTCTGAAATGTTGCAAAGGGAAGAGGCCCTATATATATGGTAGCCAAATTTTATTCATAATTTCCTATTACATTTGGCAGGTACTTTGAGTTTTACAAATCATGCAGAACATGATGCAATACATGATTATTTAACACAAAGCTAGAAGTAAGATCATTACTCTTTTACATGCAGCTACACGACAACACACACCTGCCTTAAGGCCGCCTTCCACACTACCCCACTCACCACCGCGGCGCTTGCCGTCGAACAGTGTTCGTCCCCATCTCAAAAGTGGCAGTGGTGGACACGATGGGCGACGAGCAAAATTTAAAACCGTCGGCGCTGCCCTCCACAGTCAGCAGGTTTAATATTGGGCGGGGCATGCCCGTCACTCACGGGTCAGCGCCAAACACATGCTTCAGTTATAGGCAGTTGTTCAACAATCTAGATATTTTTGCATTGCTATGTAAGGATACCGTCTACCATCCGAACCAGAAATCGCTGATTACGAGTATGTGATCAAAATCTTAAATGGTAGAAATGGTCGGGAAATTATGCAGCGAGTTAAGACAAAAAAGTTGAGAAAAATGTTTATACCCTTTCTTTTTGCTCATATTTTTTGAATACACAAAAAGGTTTTCCGTATATTTTTCTTGCTTTGATAGGCAGAAATGTGCCATGAAGATGATAGTTTGGTCCAGTTTTTCTAAACCTCCTGTGGTTTATTTCATAATCTCGAGTGAGAGTACACGTATGCAGAAACATGACTCTCACTTTGAAATCAGGAAGCTGCGCTGACCGCCGAACAAAACCATTCGTGTGGACACAACCCGGCAGACGGCGCTTGCCGTGAGGCTAAGCACCGACGGGAAGCGCCCGACGGTGGTAGTGTAGTGTGGACGGGGCTATATTAAACATTGGCACATGCATTGCAGGACCAATAAGTTAGTTGCAATTTCTACAAGAGATCACAAAAACATCGAACTAATATCATGCTTAATGGCAGCCAGTAAAAAGACCTGTGATGCATAGCACGAGAAACACATGGAGTTTTGTTTGCAAAACTTGCTGCAACCACATGACAGAAAAACACATCAAGAGTGTTTATGTTAGAAACCTTGACAAATGGTGTGGCAACCGGTTTATGCTATACATCATACCTGTTCAGAACAAAAGCAACAAAGCAAAAGCTTTTTATCATACATTACATGTGGCAAAACAGGCAACAAAAGGTATGTAAACGACATATAACCAATACAAATATGCAGATTTGTAAGCATTAGAGCTACTGCAAGGAAATTAATGGAACCATTATTGAATAACATGCTGTAACAAACAACACAAACTGTGTTGTCCTGCAAGAGCGATGAGGAAAAAAGGGACAGGATACCAATCCAAAGTATATGAGGTAAACAAAAACAAACATATAAATGCATAAATAAAGATACAAAATTCAAATATACTATTTTACAAACAAGTAATATATGGTAATTAGCATCATATTTAGCATTTAGACTGCATTAAACAACAAAGTTGAGGAAACATATATGTAGGGAGAAATACAAAGCACGCTTAGATAGCAGTGCATGCAGTACCACAGTAGACCAAAGCCGAAGGCGTCTTGCAAGAACACATTATAAAGCAATTGACACAACATACATAACAACCATTTAGATGAAGCTTGTTGACCAGCAGGCAAAGCAACTCAACAGTTTAGCCCAAGGAAAGAGGAAAATGAAGTATGGAAAGACTAAAAGAGAAACCTCGTTGGACCGAGAGATTAACCAGAAAGTTACATTTGAAATAGAAGGGAAGAGATACTGAGAAGAGGTATGAAATAAAATCTTAATAGATCTGCGAGGGTACTGGAGTAAAGTAATTAGAAATGGACATAGAAGCTAGGAGAGATAATGGAAAACTTATGATCTACAGTGACAAGAGAAAGAAATCGAGGAAACAGTCTACCTAATTGGAACTTGGATAGGTATAAAAAGGGTACTGAAAGTTTTTGAAGAACGGCAAAGCTGGCAGGGGAACAGATGAACACATTGGGGAGTTTGTGTTTAAATATGGAGAGAATGGGTAAAACAGGCAATATATAACTATTTGACACGTGCCTGGAGCAAGGCTGCGTGCCCAGGACTGGAAAAAGAGCAAGAGTGGACCTAATACACAAAGGGAGGGGGAAAAGATAAGGACATAGCCCATTATAGGCCCATAGCTGTCATGAACAACATACTAGCCAAGGTTTTTGGAATGATTATGTACGTCGGAAAATGGGTAAAACTTTTGACTTCATGATTGACGCAGGTTTTACGATGAGTGGGAGAGGTAAGTAATATATAAAATGTCGAGTAATGAAATGCGTATTTTCCCCTTCACATCCTCCGTTCTGAATCATATATATAAATATATTTTGACCATATTTTGTGCCGACGGTAGCTGCCCGTCAGCGGGCCAGGCAGAATGAGGCGAGTGGCCATATTAGTGTGTCTTGGGTCCACGTGTCCCAGTTGTTGGGTTTCAAGGTAGCAGTGGAAAGCCTGGCGCTGGGAAGCCGGCGGGGTGAGCGGCGGTGAGCAGTGGGAACAGCTGTGAACGACCGCTGCTACCCCATGATACGCTAAGGCTTAGTTTCATAATGGAGTGCGTGGTATTGAATACTTTACTCAGAGAAATCAGTGTGACGGGAAAAGTTACACAGAGAACCAGTGTGACGGGCAAGCTACACAGAGATCAGTGTGACGGGAACATTTACTCAATGATTTAGGGTGAAGGAGTTATGAGGGTTCCGTTTTGGAGCCGAGGCTGAGAGTCAGCGTTCGTGGTCGTTGTTATTAGCATTAATATGTATTTATGTTAAGACATTAGGTTTTAAGACATTAGGTTAAATACATAAGTTAAGACATTTAGTTAAGACATTAGGTTAAGACATTAGGTTAAGAAGGAGTTTGGGAAGTAATACTGGTGAATCAGTAAAGTGTATATATTTAAGATTCTGATAGCGAGTTGTTATTCAGACCCTTAGTACTTACATATTTTACTTAATCTTAATACATTTTTTTTCCCACCTTATTGTGGGTGGTGTCAGCGTAATAACCAGGATTGTGGAGCCCTTCGAGTTTAACTCAAAGTTTATAAAGCTTAAAGGGGGGCGCCACAATTATAAATGAGAAATTTGAATTGGGTGGATATAGGAAAAACAAGATGTTAGGAGAAGGAGCAAAGTGGGTTCAGGAAAGGCAGAGTTGGAATGGTAAATAATATAGGAGGTAAGGACAAGGATGTGTCATGTCCCCCAACATTATTTAATCTGTATTTAGAGGAACTGATCGTGAGAATAGGAAGTCCGTAAAGGAGTAGCAATTGGAGGAGAGAAGTTAGGAAGTATGTCTGCCTATTCTGATGTGTATGTTGATGGCAGAAAGTAAAGGATTAAATGGAGGAGATTTTACACATAACAAACACGTACGGAGGGAAGAGACCTGAATGTTTTAGTGAAAGGACTGTAAAGTCATGATTTAAAACAGTGAAGGTAGGAGTCAGTGGGTGCTTCAGAATAATGTCCTAGAAGTAGTGAGATAAGTATATGTATCCCTAGGAAATGAAGTAAACAAGGAAGGGATAGGCGGTGAAAAGCAGAGGAAAGTTAATGAAGGCAAGGCAGGGAGGATGACAGGCATGATTTAAATGGTGGTAACAGTCATTAATAAATATGAGGTAGGCAGGAGTTTATGGAAGGGGTGGCTTGTACCTATTGTCTGTATGGGTCCGAAGTGACTCATTACAGGGAAGGAGACCTCATGCACTTGGTAAGGCTAAACCCAGAATATAGTAGGCAGAATGGTGACTATCTATAGGAGCTTCGGTGCACTGCTGTAGAGCCATAAGGGGAGACATGGGATGGAGCACCTCGGGAAAGGATAATTAAAGGAAAACTGGTGTTCCCAAGAAAAATTGAAAGACTTCCCAGCAAAACATTGTCATTACTTTACGCTGGCCGGCATCAAATCAGTGTCGGTAAATCACAAACGACATATTTGGCATTGATGTCGGCAAACCGTAATGAAGTTATCGGCCTGGCTGCGGCCGACAACTTGTGCGTTCATGAGTTTGCCCCCCGTGCCTGTGTCGGTTACGTTACGTTTTCTGTGTCAGATCGGTGTCGGCAATACACGTAACCAAAATCTTGCCACTACTGAGCCACACACGGGCCAACATAGCATCTAAATCGTGCATAAGCAGGCCAAACACAGCAACTTGTATCGTGCACAAGCAGGCCGATTTAGCATCCAAATAGTGCCATAAGAGGGCCTACACATGCGGAACTCTGAATCGTGCCCACAAGCAGGCCAATTTAGCATCCAAATAGTGCCATAAGAGGGCCTATACGGCCTGAATCGTGCCACCAAGCAGGCCGATTTAGCATCCAATAGTGCCACAAGCAGGCCGACTTAGGCATTGAAACTGCCACAAGCAGGCTGACTTTAGCATTTGAATAGTGCCACAGAGTGGGCGCAATATGGCAGCTGAATAGTGCCACATAGCAGGCCGACAAAGCATGTTGAATCGTTTTACGTTCCTAATGCCGATGTAGCACGCCGATTAGCTACCCCGCCCGGATAGCTACTACCCTTCCACGACTACGCCCGTACGGCAGATGACGTCACACAGGAAACATTGGCCACGCCTCCCTGGGACCAGAACATTATCGTCCAGATTCGCGTATTTAACCTAAATATATTATGTCTACAAAACTTAACTCCAAACCTGTCCAAAATAACCAAACCTAAGATCCAAACCTAAACCAAACCCCCTTTTTTAACTTAACCAAAATTTAAACATTTATTTTTATATGATAATAGAAAGGTATGATTATTTACGTAAGTTTTATTAGGTTAATTTAAGGCTTGGTTTAGATTTTTATTTAGGTTTGGTTATGTTTAAGATAGGTTTGCGGTTAAGTTTTTTGTAGACTATTTAGGGGTAAATAAGCGACTCTGATATAATGTTCTGGTCCTGGATGGCGTGCAATGTTTTCCTGTGTGACGTCCATCTGCAGCGTGTGCGTATTCGTGGCAAGGGTAGCCTAATCTCCGGGCAGGGCAGCTAGTCGGCGCGCTACAACCGCCCCCACTGTTTAAAGAACACAGTTTGTGAATGGAATAACCGTTGCCAGATTGAAATGGGTTCTTCAACTCTTACAGTATGAGCTAAGACCAATATAGTGCAACAAAGAAAAAAATTATCACTATTACTTTCAATCAAGCCATAATCATCATTTTTCGCTGCAGTATATCAGTCCTTGCCTGTGTTGGATGCAGTCTGGCACTGGCAGTCAGCAATTCAGTTCACATGTGTGGCCTATACACCAGCAGGCTGCTACAAGTTATAAATACTGTAAATGAACAACAGTAATTGTGTATATAATATAATTTTCATAAGAAATCATAATCACTGTATTGTTACGAAAGTGGAAAAAAAGTCGCATACAATGTGGGAAAATTCTATTAATGAACAGACAGAAAACTACGAAATAAATAACTAAATACCTGAAGTGAATAATAAATAATTAGAATGATAATAAATTATATATATATATTATATATATATATATTTTTTTAATAAAAAAAATTTATATATATATATTATATATATATATATATAATTATATAAGTATATAATATTATATATATTTTGGTTTACATCTGTTGCCTATAGCGCCTGTAGGCAGTGGTGACCCAGGGCTCGGATGGTAATGCTCTGGAGATTTCCTTGAGGGCTCTGATGGTTGGTCCTCGCTCCGTGTGGCGCAGGCAGAATTTCTTATAGTGACCCTGTGAGTAGAGGCTCATGCCGCCCCCCCTGTGGTCCTCGCGATGCACTCGCAGTCGAAGTAAGCGATTGATGGGCAAGGCATGTGGGTGTTCTTAGGCCACTCGACAGTGCAGAAAGGTTTTTGGGTTTCTTCGGGATCGAACTCGGGTCACCGAAAACGCCAGTCGGAGACGCTAACCCACTCCGCTAACCTCCTCCCCCTAAATATATATATATATATATATATATATATATAAAAAAAAAAAAAAATATATATATAGATATAGTATATATATATATATATATATATATATATATTATATATATATGTAGTCCATGAGCCAAGACCTCTGAATTTTGGGATTCGGTACCACTCCGGGGTGACTATTCTCTTAGGTGTTTTTTTTTAGCTTTCTACATTCTCTAAGTTTATGTTTTGATATGATAGCCCTTGCAGCACTGGTGTTAATGGTCGTTAGCACTCTTGAATAGAAACACCCTACCGACAATTTCAGAATTTTTTTTAAAATGTCAAGTTTGTGGACAGAAATGCCTAAATGTCACTAAAATGGAATATAGAATTGCCACTTAATACAAGTCCTGTAAATACACACTAAGCATGCCATCATGACATCATGGCATAGTGTAAGGTCCAGGAAATCCGGCATAGTTCACCTTGTCATAGGCAAAACACACGCTATCATCTGTCGGATTGGGCTCCTATTAAGCATTCCAGTTGCCTTCTCTGAGGCTCGAACCAGGTCCAGCGATGATCTCAACCATGTCCAGGTATACATCCAGAATGCTGGCGAGGTTTGTGTTCATCTCTTAGGGTCTCAAGAATAAACTTGGACGAGCTTCAGGAATATGTGTGCATGATTTTCACTCTCCATCAAGCTCTTGAAAGTTCCCTGAGACACATCTGTTGTCCCGGGGGGGGGGTTTTTTAAAGTTTCAAAGCAGCGATTGTCACGCATCAAACGCGGGATATGGTAAAGACAGAGCACGGGAAGCATTAGAGTGAAGGGAAACGTGGGTAACTCAAATACTCATATTCCTGCCTTCCCTATATATTATTAAAATTTAACTATAAAAAAAATTTATTTTCTTTAAAGGGTTTAAAGGGCTAAAACCTTCTAAAAAATAAAAATTTTTTTGGATAGTATTTTTGCAAGGAAAAATTATAAAAAAACAAATAAGGCCTCTTAATTCCTTTGTTCCCAAGTTGCATGCCACTCTTTAAAGTTTCGGGGGGTTTCGGGCCCAAAAAATGGAAACGAAAAAAACCCTTTTTTTGTTAAAAACATCTCAGCGGGGCGAGGAAATTTAAGAAGGAGAGGAGAGAAGAAAAGGGGAAGAGAGAAGAGAGAGAGAAAAGAGAGAGAGAGGAGAGAGAGAGAAAAGAGAGAGAAAAAGGGGAGATAACGAGAGAGAGAGAAGGAAAAAAGTACCGAGAAGATAAGAAGAAAAGAAAGAGAGAAAAAGGAGGAGAGAGAGAGAAAGAGAAGAAGTAGGAGAGAAACGAAGTTACGGATAGAGGGGTTTAACCCGAAGAAAAAAAAGAGAGAGAGAAAGAGAGAGAGAGGAGAGAGAGAGAGAGAAAAAGAGAATAACCGGGAATAAAAAAGAGAGTAACGAAGATAAAAGGAGAGATAGCGAGATAAGGAGGAGAGAGTAAGGAATAAACTCGCTAGCTCTATGTAAGGATCATTCATTTTGATCCGGGAACGCAGGGCCTCCAGCACCCCATGTACCTCTTTTATGCCGTCTACATCCTCTCCATCGGCTCGGAAACCCTTTACGATAGAGAAATAGGGCCCAAGGCACCATTGTTTGTTATAACTAAAAACTCTACCCAAGCTACCCACCTCTCAATGTGAGTAGAGAATGTTCACGGGTTTTTGGGCTGATCCTGGGGCCGCTTTGCCTGGGGACCGGGTTTTTTCGTGCGCAAATGGAAAACCCCTAAAACTCTTGGGTTCGTGAACGGTTCTTAAAAATGTTGCAAATGGAAGGGCCTATATAAAATGGTACCAAATTTTTTTTCTAATTTCTATTACATTTGCGGACTTTGGGGTTTAAAAATCATGCAAAACATGTGAAATACGTTTATGTAACACAAACAGAAAAGAAAGATCTTTAAAACTTTTTTACTCACTACACGCAACACCACACCTCCTTAAGGGCCCCGTCCACACTACCACCACCCCGTGGGGCGCTTGCCGTCGAACAGTGTTCTCCTAAAAATGGATTGGACACTCGAGACAAAATTTAACCGTCGGCGCTGCCCCCCCAACATTCAGCAGGTTTTTAATTGGGCGGCACCCCCTCCCTCACGGGTCCCGCGCCAAAACCTGCTTAAGTTTCGGCTTTTTTCAAAATCTAGATATTTTTGGGCTTGTATGTGGGTACCGTATCCCATCAAACCAAAAGTCACTATTACGAGTATGTGATAAAAAAATTAAAATGGAAAATGTGGGGAAAATTGCACGGGGTTGAAGAAAAAAAATTGGAAAAAGTTATCACTTTCTTTTTGCTATATTTTTTTAGAATCCCAAAAGGTTTTTTTTTTCGAAATTTTTCTTGCTTATATATGCGAAATGTGTCATGAAATGATAGTTTGGTCAGTTTTTCTAAACCCCCGTGGTTTTTCTAACTCGATGGAGTACAAATGCGAAAACATGCTCTCACTTTAATCAGGAAGCGCGCTGACCGCCGAACAAACCTTCGTGTGGACAAACCCTGGAACGGGGCTTGCCGTAGGCAAGCACCGGGACGGGAACGCCCACGGTGGTGAGTGGTAGTGTGGACGGGGCTAATTAAACATTGCAATTTTCATTGCGGGAAACAAAAAGTTATTGATTTCTCAAGAGATCCAAAAACTCGAACTAATTCTGCCCCTAATGGCAGCAGTAAAAACACTGTGATGCATAGCAGAGAAAAACATGAGTTTGTTGAAAACTTTTCTGCACCACTGACAGAAAAACATCAAAAAATTTTATGTTAGAAAACCTTGACAAATGGGGGCAACGTTTGCTTACTCTACATTTCAGAAAAAAAAACAACAAAACAAAAACTTTTAGCTACATTACAAAGGGCAAAAAAGGCAACAAAAAGGTATTAAAAACATATAAAACCAAAAAAATATAAAAGTTTGTAAGCATTAGAGCTACTGCAAGGAAATTAAATGGAAAAAAATTTTATTAAACATGCCCGTAAAAAACCAACCACAAACCCTTTGTTGTCCTGCAGAGCAGGGAAAAAAAAAAGGGCAGATACCCAAAAGCCAAAGTAATTGAGGTAAAAAAAAAAACAAAAATAAAAATGCAAATAAATAAAAAACAAAAAATTCAAATATACTATTTTCAAACAGTTTAGGGTAAATTAAACACATATTAGCAGTTAGAATGCATTACAACAAAGTTGGAAACATTATATTAGGGGGGAAAAAACAAAACCAGCTTAGATACAGTGCATGCGTACCCAGAGGACAAAGCGAGGCATCTTGCAAAACATTAAAAGAAAAAAAGACAAAACATATAACAAAAATTTAGATGAAACCCCTTGTTGCGCAGCAAAAAACTCAAACATTTTTTCCCAAGGAAAAAAGGGAAAAATGAAAGGGTGGAAAACTAAAAGAAACCTCGGTGGCAGAGATTAAACCCGAAAGTTAAATTGAAAAAAGAGGGGAAAAGAACTGAAAGGGGGATAAAAAAAATCATTAATAGATCTGCAGGGTACTGGGTAAAGTAATTAGAAAAACATAGAAGCTAAAGAAATGGAAAACTATGATCTAAAGGGCAAGAGGAAAACGAGGAAAAAGTATCCTAAATTTACTTGGAAGGGAAAAAGGTCTGAAAGTTTTTTAAGAACGGGGAAAATTTCGGGGCGATGAAAACTTGGGAGTTTGTTAAATTGGAGGAGAAATGGGAAACGGCAATAATAACATATGTGACCAGTGCTGGAGCAAGGTGCGTGCCACAGGCTGGGAAAAAAGGCAGAGTGACCCTAAAACACAAAGGGGGGGGAAAGATAAAGGGCATAGCCAATTATGGGCCCCCAGCTGCATGAACATACTAGCCAAGGGGGTTTTTGGGAAAGATTTTACGCGGGAAATGGGGTTAAAAAAAAATTTTGATCATATTGACGAAGATTTACGATGAGTGGGGGGGTAAAATAAAATATAAAAGTCGGGAAGAAAAAGCGTAATTTTCCTTCACTCCCCATTTTGAATCACTAATATAAAAAATTTTGACATATTTTTTCCCACTACTGCCGTCCGGGCCGGCAAGAAGGAGGGGATGGCTATTTTGTCCGGTCCCACTCAGGGGGGGCCCCGGAGATGGGAAATGGGGGGGGGGGTGGGGGGGGG
>JACEEZ010017889.1:0-18527 GCA_016584305.1 Chionoecetes opilio
TGAGCAAAGACTTCGTAGCGTGGAAAAATAAAACATTAAAAAAAGAAAATAAATTATAAAAGAAACCACCTACTCTTGAGTGTCTAAAAACTATAATTAGGTATAGTTTACTGTTTTTTTATAATTCTGTAGACTAATGCTCGTGGAAGGGTGTTTCGTTGTCCTAAATATCATCTGGTAGTATGATAATCCCGGAATAGTAAAATTTTTTTAGTGTGCGGAGAACCCTCGGGACATTTGTTCGGCACCCCCACAGTCGCTTCGCCAGCCCCCCGCCCAACCCAAACCACAACCACAACTTTTTTTATCGCCAGCAGTTTCATCCTATGCCACTTTATTTTTCCACGAGATTCATACCCCCTTGAAACCCTATTATTAGTAACCACCAATTTTTACGTTGTAGAACTGAAACAAGGCTATATTTGCCTTCAAATCAGAGAGAATGTCTGTCAAAGGCAACAGCAGCTCACAAAGGTATGGTCAGCCATGCCTTGTTTTCAGCCCCCTTTAGGGGTGCCAAAGGGGCAAAAGCAGGAATGCTCGTCAAACCCCGGCAGGTGTATAGCCGACCGTCGTCCCTCCCCCGGTGGATATCCCAAAATTGCCCAAAAGCCCGGCCATGGAGATCTTTGCAACAAAAAGCGGTCAAGACAGCATCTATTTTATTTGGTTTATTCAATCAAATAGTTTTTTACTTGTGTTTTATCTTTCTGCAATTTAAAAATAATAGTTGTTAGGTTCGCCATTTGTCTGAGGCTTTGGTGTAGAAAAAAGGGGGCCCAAGTGTGCTTGCGGTACATTTGAACGGCCCCCCAGTACTGTCCACAAAGTTGCCCTACACCCCCAGCCGCCCCCCGGGGTTTTCAAAAAGTTAACACCCTATATAAGGCCTCCTGGACCTGATTTTACCTTAATTATGCAGTGTGCTTTTTTTTTACAAGGTATATGTTACTCTGGGTTTGTGTTGAAACTCACCTTTTAAAGTCGGGGAAGAAATGGGATGGAATAAGGGCAGAGGTATGCAGGTGGGATTGCGAGGTGAACGCAATCAGTGCTCAAAGCTGACGCGTTGCGTTGTCCCCTTTTGATTTTGCTTCCCGCCCCTCGATGAAACGGGTCGAACAATTTTGCATCCCCTAAGGGGGCTTTCTCGTTGACCCTACGTTGGGGGGCAGTTTGCCTTACACAGGCCCCCTAGTGGAAGGACGCCCTACCGCTCTCAGCATCGGGCCCCTCCCGGGGTGAAACTATTGGTATTTTTCAGACTGGTGAAGGTTGGGGGCCCGTGTTTCTACTGGGATGGAGGGAGATATGTTTGGCTGTGGGGGGGGGTGGTGTGTGCAGAATGCGGGGGAAGGGGGGAAAACATATTTTGGGTTAAAGGGAAGGAAGGAGGGGTTTTTCCGCCGCCGCGTCTTGGGCCGCCGCAGTCGCCGTACTCAGAGCTGCCCCGGAAGGTTTTGATTCCGGGATTTTTTCCCCTTTCTCCTCCCCTTTCATTTCTTTTTTTTACCGTAGCCCTTTTCTTTTTGCACGGGTTTTTCAGGAATTTTAGGCGCCTTATTTTTTTCAAGGAAATTTCGCTGCCTTATGTTCTTTACGGCAGTGACTTTATTAAGGGGATTTAATAAATAATAGGCAAAATGAAATCGTGCGTAAAAAAAAAATATTTATTTCCCCTTTTTTTTATTAAACCCTTATGCCTGAATTTTTTGCGCACAAATTTTTCACTCACAGCCCGGGAACAGCACGTTTCCGATTTTCATGGTATGTGGCAAGTCCCCAAAGCAAAAAATTAGGTGGTCAAAACCCCGGGGAACGTCAAATTGTGACAAAAAGTTTTTGGGGGCCCCGGGGGACATTTCATCCCTGCCTTAGAAGAGGGGTGGGGGGGAGGAACAAAATTCTTGTCTAGCTGAGAAGTTTTTTAACCCTTGTGTTTGGCAAAAGCTGCCTAAAGAGCGTCAGACGGCACGTAATTGGGGTAGTAGGTTCTCGGCCACCCCACGCCTAGGGGTTGGGAAGGGTGAAAGGCAGGGAAAAAAGGGCCTCAAATATCGACTTACTACCCCTGACCCGGTGCCTTAGCCGGGCCCGTTAAAAAAAGCGCCTAAAGACGGGTAAGGCGCTCTTTCCCCTTTCCCTCAAAGGGCATTTCTCAGCATCTCCCCGGCCCACACACTCCTCCCCGGCCATTACCAAAGGCGTTTTTTGGAGGAGAAGCCGTAAAAGGGCTTCTACGGCTTCTTGCGGTTTCTCTTCTTTTTGTGCCTCCCCAGAACGGCTGAAGGAGTGTTCGAGGCTCGCCGCTGGGCGCCACAGTTAACTGTAAACAAAACAACCACACTGACGAAAGTGTACCGTCAAATGAAACCCTTAATAAGTTCGTAACGACTGACGATATTGAATGGACCAAAACCATACCCTTCACTTTAATTTTTTTTTTTCTCCATACCCAAGGACTTTTAAATAGGCAAGGTAAAGAGGCGGGCCCTACGGACATCAAGGGCTGGCTGGGTCGAGTTCCACATTAGTGATTTTTTTTATAACTGTTGCCCCCGTGGCAAGGGTCGGTATAATGAGGGATTCATTAACGGCCCATCATCGGGCCCGCCAGTCCCCGGGTTTTTCCCGCTTTGGGGGTTTGGGTGTTTATATTTTGCTTGGAAGATAGGGGGCTTTTTCATTTTTTGGGAAATTTTTTGGGCATTGAATTTCCCCTCTCCCTCCTCTCTCAGCTTAATGAATTATGTATGGGTTATGGGACTCAACAATACTTTTCTCAATTTTACTTTTTAGTTTTTTAAAACTGCAAAATATTGCAGAAAACAGTATTGGGGGAAAAGATAGAAGGATACGTTACTCCTATCATAAAAGATTTAAGTGGTTAACAATTTAAAGACAGATATATTTATGAAAAATTTTTCCTGTTTATAAGGGGTCAAGGGGTTGTACCCGGGTGCTATTATTTTTCCCATTGTCGGGGAAAAATACCCCCAGTACAAAAAGGCGCAAAAAGACCTTTATGTGCCAAGAGCCAGAAAAAGGGTGCCGACCTATCACTGTACAAAGGCCTTAAACTAGGGAACAATTTCCCTTTCATGCTCAAAATTTAGGAATTACCTATTAAGTTTGACTTATAAATTTACTTTTAATTTAACCCTAAGGAACTAAAATTTGTTTCCCCATATAAAATAGCAGTTGATATTTAGTGTATTTAAAGATTTTGAAGTGACTTGTTTTATTGTTTAATTTATAAAAATTTTCCTTTTTTAATGTTCTTTTGACTTTCTTTTTATGTATTTTTTTTTTATTTGCGTGCTTTAGAATTTCATTTTAGTATATATTGCAGAACATCTGGATGAAATTTTGATAGAAAAAACCATGTTTATGGAAATAAGATATTTTATTTTTTTCTCCCCTTCAAGTCTTCTCCTTATTTTCGGTCGGATAACATTTTCAGCAACCGGCACATACAACCTGAAACATGACTGTGTTACTTTTGCAGTTTAAAACCTTGCCATGAAAGGAAAATAGAGACAGACAGCATTAGGTGTTTTTTTCATACATGACAAAGTTTTTCATAGTTTCATCCTAAATTTCCGATTTTTCCCATTTATAGATAACGGGCTAAATTAAAAAGGGAAATGAAATAATTAAAATATTGTTGATGTGTCCCTTTATAGAATTTTTAAGGACAAGTAAAAATTAAAAACAAGAAAATAACCAAATACACTAAAAAAAAAAAATGATTTAAACCCTCAGATTTTAATGCCCCAAAGGGGCCCAGTGTAATCGATTGGTCAGATAATTTGCAACCAAAGTAGCAGAAAAATAGATAACATTCATATTAAAAAAATAAAATTTCTAAAACTTTTTTCATAATTTTGTATTTCCTATATGCAGAAACACTCTTCCCAAAAACCTAACCCTATTTAAATTTCCCAAAAACCGAAGTATTGGGGAATACATGATGCCCCGTAGTACTTTTTCAAAGTTTAGGTAACACACAACCCTCGCTTTTCGGACTTTAATAAAAAAATATCGGGTTCAACCTTTTTCTGCCAGTCCGGTATATGCGGTTTTACCCAATAAGTTCATTATTGCGTTGTAGGTTTGATTTTTTTTTAATTTCCCGTATTTTGTGAGTATTTGTGATGGCTGCTGTATGTAAGTGACGAACTTTCCAGAGAAGGACAAAGTTGCGATACACGGAAATTTGTTGGGGAAAAGGAACTTTCCTATTAAAGACCCCAAAATTTTTTTCGAAAAGTCGGATCACTCGGATAATTATAACCTCGCATCCCTTCCCCCCAATTTTTTTCGTCAAAACGAGATACACATTTACCCTTAAACATATGTCAACATAAAAATCAGGTACACCAAAAAAAGCCCTTAATCCTTCTTTCATAAAATACTAATTTTAAACCAAAAATATACAGAAATAACCATAAAAATATATAATATATATATATATATATATATAAAAATATTATAATATATATTATAATATATATGGTAAATCTTAAAACAAGGGGTCCCCCCCCTATCTTCTTCTTCTTATAGCCAACAAGCTTGGGACATGGGGAAAACCGGGGGGTTTTGGGGGGGGACACACACAAAGGGGAAATTGGCCCCCCCAAAAAAAAAACATAAAAAATAGGGAAATTTCCTAGTTTTATAGACTTTATCGGGGCCATATTTCCCTTATTTGGTTTCTCCCCACCCAAAAAACCCCCCGGTTTTTACCTTTTCCCCAAACTTTTTGTCTATAAGAAGAAGAAAATAGGAGGTTTGGCCCTTTTTTTAAAGATGACAAAAACTCTACAGACCAACCTAGCACCCCCCCCCGAGCCCCTCGGGCTTTTCATAACCTAACCGACCTGACCCAAACCCAACCCCACTGGACTTTGTTTTTCCAAGAACCGAATTTAATAGCGGCCAGTAGGCAAAAATAAAGGATCGGCACTCATTAAAAACTAAACAGATGGGTTTAAGGACATAAGTATAACACTAGACAACTTTGGGTCACTTACCGTGGGGCCCCTTTTTCTTAAGATTTTCCTCAAAAGCAAAGCTAGTCATTTTCCCCAAAACCTTTAGCACCTAAGTATTTCAATTATTACTAAATTAATAGTTCATCCGTAACAGTAATGTAATGCATACTTGAATCTGCAATGTTTTTGGTGGAATTCGGAGTGGTGAGGTTTTTGGTACTCTCGTCTCCTCGCGAGAGTTCCAACATTTTTACGTTCTCAACAAGGTGAGAGATCTCTAAAAATCAAAATTGGAGCAAAATGAATCACGAAACGTTTTCCCGGGCTGGTTTGATTTCATAATTTGCAAAAATTTGAAAAAAAACGTCTTTTGTTAAGTTTTAAAAGGGCTCAGAAAAATGATTTCACCAGACGACGTTTCCCTTTACCAGATTCCTTTTAGCTCTCTTAGTGTGGTCCGAAATTAAACCCCTGCTACTAAAAGACAAAACAGGCTAATTTTTGCCATATTATCATGAAAATTTAGCAAAAATACTAAGTCGCAGCCAGGCCTATGTCAGCCTGATAAGACATGATCATTTTTCACCAGTTTTAAAGTTTTCCTTCTTCATTTAAACCCTTTTATTTTTGTTTGTGGTTTTAAGGTATGTCCCAGCTTCTGAATGTACATTATGGTTTTTTGTGTCCCGTTATCGTAATTTCAGTTTTCTACGCCCCATAATACTGTGTCAGAACTCTGCCCCCCCGCCTATTTGTTGTTACTCGACTCAGGGAACAAGCGGGAAGAAGCCCTGGTAAGCGAGCCCTGGTCTCGCTTCTTCCCTTCTTCCGGGTTGACCAGCTGGGCCCAAACCGTAAGAAACCGGCTTCTTTTAAAATGCCCCGCCCTAACAGAAAAGCAAACTGCAAAAGCCCGGCTTTTTTACGGTTCTTCACCAAATTCGCCCCAACAACTTGCCTTACCCATGGTTCCCCTCCCTTTGGGTGCTCCCCCGCAATCCGGCGGGGATGGCGATAAGGAGGTGTTTTTGGGAAACCGGCACCGGACACGAGGGAATTTTAATCCTGGAGACGCAAACAACGTAAAACCCGATGGTTTTCGGTTCGAGGGTTTTAAGTCTACCCCCGCGGCACGACCTTGACTGAGGGCCTGACGCCGCCTTTAGGTGGGGCTCGCCACGCGCGTGAGGATGAAGAATCCGTGTCTGACGACGTTTTTTTCGTTTATACGTGAACCCTTTATAAATTGACTCAACAGTAGTTATTATAAAATTTGGTTCTTAAGTACTTTTATTTATCTGAAAGTCATTGTGATTTGGTTCACGACTAGAAAAAACAAGAAGAAGTAGTTTTGGTGGCGGAAAAAAGAGTGCATTGGCGGGCGCACGACTGGGGAGGGGCCACAAGAGTGGATGGCAATAAATTACAGCTGTCATTTCCTGTTAACATATTTCTTGCTCTGATAGATTAATTGAAATGTATTTATCTTAGTTATTGAAGCATGACACCATAGAATAGGCTTCTCCTGGGAACATCTTTTTGGATAGTCCTATCGTGACTATATGTTTAGGTATTAAAGGCTTATTAACGTGTGAGTATATTCTTCATTTCTTTATACAGAAGCTAAATTTCCAAGAATGTTTTCTCTAAAATTTTTCCACTTTCTATCATTCGATATGCATCAAACATCACTGCTGTTAGCTGGTGTATGCAGGACGCACGCTAAGCCAACATCCAACACCACCGACAACCAACAGTTGGTGTGTATACCACGGTCACAGTTGGTGTGTTAAGGCCCAACGCCAACACTGACGTATTCTATTATCATAATACGATGAGAGGGGGGGAGGAATAGGCGTATGACTTGACAAGTAACTAGAATAGCAGGGTGTTAAGGATATGGGAGTTGAAAATTTGTATCAGAAGGGAGGATAGAGTGAAAGAGAGAAGGGAGGAGGGAAGGAAGAGTTTGAGTGAAAGGGAAATCGTGATCCAGCAGGTGGACTGCAGCAAAAGCATATCTTACACGCACACCTCGTCAGATGATGAGTGAGGGGCAACGACCTTAATTATTGCCTGGCATGTAGTTATTTAATGAGTAACTGGTGATAAACAATTAATACACTGACTGTTTGTTGGAATTATATCAGATTAATAAGTTTATTGGCGTCATAGCAAACCCTTGACATACATATTTATTATAGTATTTTTTTAATCACGGCGAAATACAACTACTCTGCTCTCCTCTCTCACACACACACAGACGACCCACATCATATATGTAAACATAGTTATTCAGCACTAACTAGTTTGGTTTGTGTTGGGGGGAGGGGTGCTTAATAAACTAGTAGAAAAAGTAGTATGTATAGTTTCACATACATCTTACGCAAGAGAATATGCAAAGTGTAGAATATAATCTAGCTAATTTTTGTCTTCTTATAGCAATACAAATATAAATTGCGCGGCTTATTCTTTCTAGGCTCATTTTCTTGTTTTTCTTCTTCTTTGTCGTGCAATAGGCTTCGCTCTTCCACGAAAAGTAGTAAGAAGTTAAATAAGCATCTTAATGAGAAATAATGAGGATGTGTCTACATCTTAAATTAATAGTTTTTCTATTTTGGGTGCTTTGAGGCAGGTCATTCGTGTGATGAAGGCAAAGCTATTTAATTATATGACTATGTTTGTAGATGTAATCTAATGGTACCGCCCAGATGAGTGAATTTTTGAGATTATTTAAATAAAACAGTACTATAGTCGATTACTTTTTTAGCCCTTTTTTTGGTAGTATTATGAAGATGGACTGCGTTATCTGCGGCGATCGCTTCCGCCATTACACATTTACGTTTATATATATCTTTTTGAGAGTTTGCAGTATACTGTGCAGTTATTAATTCCATTTTCCGCGTTAATCTTTCAAACTTATATATTGAAGAAATGATATCGTTGTCTTTATAAGCGCATACCGACACCACTCCTCATCCGGAGGCCCCCCACCCTTTATGATGCGTTATGTTAATTGAATTCGGATTAGGTAACTATCTTCGACGGGGGTTCAGGTGTCTGAGCTCCTCGCGCTCTTCAGTGGACCTGACCCCGTTGTAGGTTAAGGGTAATATCTTCCGGCAGGGCGGGGTGCATATTGATCCGAAGTCTGGAAGGATCGCGCTTCCTCTCGTATGTGAAAGATGTGGTTGAGGTAAAAGGAGGGAAGAGGTAAAGGGGGGGTTGGCAAGTCAAACGTCCCGCCATAGTAGTCCCACTGACGTCCCGGGGCTGAGGTTGAAAGGGTGATGTTGGGGGGTGGGAGCTATAATACTGGGCGCAGTGCATTGATTGGGGGGGGGGGAGAGGGCGCAGAGGGTGCATTTCGTATATGCACTTTTGTTTATTACGTAGGAGTTCAGATAGTCGCAAAAGCACGACGCTAATAGCGACTCAAACAGTAATGTCCCTCAAGAGTACAAATAGGGTAATGTAGAAAAATTTGGTGCTATGTATTATATATAGTAGTAGTTGATTGTAATGTTGTATATATATCCTATTATATAAGGATAATATATATGTATATTATAGGGTGTATATGCTCTTCGTTCATACATTATCATAGGTAGGTAGTGAAGAGTGGAGGAATAGGGTATTATTAATAAGGGAATCCGCGCGCTGTGTATTCATATGGAAGTAGAGGAAGTAAGCGAGAGAGGTGGCGTGTCCTGCTGTGTCGCACCCATCTTCGTGTTATCCACTGCGCATAGGCTTCAGCTTCTACCTTACAAACACGTACGCTAATACGCTCATGTTTTGGACAGCTAAATCGAAAATAGGTTATTGTTGCGGTGCACTAATGATATAGTTTTCTCCGTCACCATTCGACTTTACTATAGTTTATTATTTATGGGAGGCGCTGCAGTACTACTTTTTAGATGTACACTCCCATCCTAACCCTCTGCTTCCAGTTCGCAAACCGCATTTAATCACTCCTAATTTTCTCTTTGCGTTACAACCATGGGGTCTCTCTGTCTTCCTGGTAACGGCAATTTGGAGTCGCGTACTGATTAAAAAGACTAGGGAAATAAATTTCGCGGTGGCACGCGGCTGTTTAATTAGTGGAATCATTTACTGGGGAAGCTCTAAGCCAAGGCGAGCTCGCTCTTCGTTCTAAGACAATTTTCCCGGCACGGCTTTGGCCTCTAATCGTTCCCTCGGTTCTGTGATAGGGCGTCGTGCAGGCCTTCTCTATTCAGTCTCGGCTCGCTCCACTGCTATTGTGGCTACGTGTATGTTTGTCTTCTGTGCTGTCAATCCTGTCTTCGTTGTCCCTGGCAGCTGGGCACTGCAGCAGCGGGAGAGTAGGTAAAGGGGATGAAGGCATGGTAAAAGAGGGAGGGGAGGGAAGGGTGAAGGGAAATTGGAAAGGGGAAAGTATATAATTTGGTTAGCGAGGGTGAGCGACAACTGTGTAAAAAAAAAAGAAGAACTGCGTTAAGATGTAGATTCGTATTTACATATTTTTGTGTTGTTAAGAGTTTGTGAAGTCTTCTCTTAACGCGCTTCACAAAATCATTATCTCATAGCATTTGAGGGCAGCATAAATACGAGTTAGCAAGCTGCGTGTCCACCTGTCACCACACAGCCACCAACAGCACTTATGCACACTAGCACCACACTAGCACACAACGACACACACACACACACACACACATCTATAGGGCGTCTGCTGTGTGTGGTAGCTTAGTGTGACTCCGTATGTAGGGGTAGCGACGCTCGGTTACACACCGAGTGAAGTCCCGGATTCGACTTCCCCGTGCGGAGCGGAAACATAATGGGCTGTTCCATACAAACCTCGAGCCACACTGTCGCACTCCGCAGTGATATGGGTACCGGGTGTTAGGCGGGTTTTGTGACTTGCTCTCGGGTGGTGGTCTTCGGAGCCAACATAAAGCTTACTAAGGATGTAATTATAAAAAATGTTGATTAAGGAGGGACGGGGCATACATCAGTAGGCGTCGGCTCTGCCTGTAAAATACAACTGAGATGGAATACAACTAGTATGAATTACACACACCAGCACAGCATGTCATCACAACTTGTCTCAACATTATTAACACACACACTAGTCATCACACCATCACACACACATACACACCATCACAACTAACATGACACACTGCACCTACCGGGGCGATCTGGCGCTAGGTTTAGCGTACAAGCGTCAGTCGCCCCTCAAGTCGCCTCTTTGCGTGTGTAGGGCAAAGGTTCCTCTGGTTTCATGTGGAGCAGTGGACGTCTCGAGGGGTTTGTGCAGGCACTTCAACAGCACAACACAGTATGCAGGCTGCTGTCACTCGGCCTCGTCCACGCGAGGGGCGATCCGTTTTCTTTGCCATTTATTCCCTCCTCTAGAGACTGCGCACAAGACGTTTTACTTCGACTCCTCTTTCTAGAGGCGCGTATAACTGTTTTCTCTTTCAGCTCCCTTCGGAGGACGACAACCGTTTCTTTGCACTCCCTTCGGAGGCGACATCCGTTTTCTGTGACCCTCCCTTCGATGGCGATACAAACCGTTTTCTTGTGCACTCCCTTCGAGGCGACAATTAGCTGGGTTTTCTTTTCACCTCGCTTTTCGGAGGATCCCGCAACGTTTCTTTCACTCCCTTCGAAGGGCGGTACCGTAGACCATTTTGTTCAATTTCCATTCGGAGGAGACTAGTACGCATTTTCTTCGTTTCGCTTCGCTACGGGCGACAAAACGGTGTTTAGGTGCACTCCTTTCTGGAGGCGTACAAACGTTTCTTTCCTTCCTTCGGAGGTGACAAACATTTTCTTTCACTTCGTCTTCGGAGGAGATCAAAAACCATTTCTTTTATTTCATAGGTAGTGACAAACTGCGTTTTCTTTCACTTCCTTCGGAGGCGACAACTTTTCTTTGCATTTCGCTTCGGAGGAGTACAACGTTTCTTGGGGGGAAGCTTCTTCGAGCGACAAACCGTTTGGGTCTTTGAAACTTCCCTCGAGGCGTATCAAACGCGTATATGTCCTAGTTTCCGTTTTTTCTTTTGCTACCTTTCCGCCTTCAGAGGCAACAAAGACCGAATTTCTTTCAAAGCTCTCAATGCAACAAACCGTTTTCTTTCACTCGCCTACGGAGTCGACAACGCGTTTTCTGTCTTCGCTTCAGAGGCGAAGCAAGACCGAATTTATTTCACTCTCCTCTTCAGAGCACAAACGCGTTTTCTTCCTCCCTTCAGAGTCAACAAACGGTCGTTTCATTGTTCACTCCTTCGCATGCGTAGCGAAAACCGTTTTATTAATCCTTTCTTCAGGGACGAGCAACCGTTTTATTGTTACTCTTTCTTCAGTTAGGACGCAACATACACACCATTTCTATCACAATATGACCGCATCTGGTTCGTCTCATCCTTGCACTGGCGTATATAGACCAAAACACACGACAAGTCATTTACCGTGAGATATTTCGGCAGCTACTATACAATGCACAACTAGACCCCCACTACGCAGTCACGGACGGCTCCTTCGCTGGGTGGCGTCTCACCTAGTGGTATGGTCTGCCGCGCTGAGTTTATTGGGGGCTTCTACAATGCTATTCGCGGCGAGCGCTCCGGCATATCATCTCATATTGCCGACACGTCACTGCGCCTTGTCCTAACACATTTTTCAGCGAGCTAAAATAACTAATACTGCAATTAACGACATGCTTAACTTCAGGAGGGGTCGAGGCTGGTGCGGTTCCATCTAGTTATGTCAGGTCTAAATCCACGACGCTTTGATCTCTATCCGATTAGCGGGGCTGATGCCCCTACCAAGTGACGCCCTGCTCGTGCTTTAGTTGACCCGCTGTAGTATCATCTGTGTGTGTTGAGGCGAGCGTGTGAGGATAGGAGGGAGCACCACGAGGGGTGACGAGCAGAGGTCTGCTTCGCTGCTGGAGCCGTGCATGGGCCTGAGGGTGCTCGGCCTTGCGAGAGGGAGAAGCAATCATGAAACACGTAATCATCAGTGTGACCAAGAGAGAATTATGAAAGGACATGTGAGGGCGGAGAAAGATTAAGAAGCGTAGAAGAAATAAATGATATAGATGGCAGTACGATAAAGGCCATACCAAGTACATAACAGAGATAAAGACTATTTCGCACGCTCCTCTGAGAATCCTTAGGCGTGAGACGATGAGTACGGCGGTGAGGTTAGGAGACTAAGGGAAAAAAAAAAAATTAAAAGTATGACCTAAGAACATAATAACAATAAGTGAAGCTACAAAAGCGTGATACCTATTCACTTGGTAGGTTTCCTGTTACATAACGAGCTGGACGCTACACCGCACAAAAAAAGTTATTCATCCGCCTTTGCCTATTGATGTTATCTATACGCTCGGTAGGCCTTTAAAGCTCTCTAATATATCAGGCACTAACTCTTGTCGACTGGGAGCTCTCATTCCATCTATTTACCATCCCTATTTTTTGAACCTAGTTTTAAATTTTTCTTTTTAAAGAAATCTACGCTTTGTAACAGGTTGGGACATCCGTTACTTTCGGGGGCTTACCTTTAGTTAATGAGCCGTAAGAGATGCTTTTCCTACGTGCTCGCTTTATTAAAATCCTTTTATCGCACTAAAAACTTATATAAGTTCGCCCGCTTTACTCTGCTCTCTCAGAGTGAGTGTAACTTAATAGCTTCAATGCTCTGCTTAATAACTAAGTTACGGCATCCTCTTGATATTTTGGTGCTACCCTTCTCTGCACTGATTCTAACAAGGCTATATCCATCCTGTATATGGAGACTAAACTGAACCGGCACCAGGTCTAGGGTGAGGTCTGAGCTAGAGTCGTAGAAATAAATGGCTTTAAGCATTAACTTCCGGCACTTCTACTTTTAACACCTTCTGGTGATATGAATCGTAACACTCTTAATTAGCTCTATTTTTCTAGGGCCTCCTTAACATTGTTCCTAGTTCGGAGGTCTGAGCTCACCCCTACTCCAAGATCTTTCTCACCTTCTGATGCTTTTCAGCGATACATTGCGTATGGTGTATATATTAGCGCGAGGTTTTTCCTACAAAGCATTGCATAACGCTGCATCTTATCAATTATTAAATTCTGCATCTGCCTATCTTGCTGGCCCTACCAGTGCATTGAGTTTATCTAAGGTCTTCCGTCTGCAATATGTTTTCATACATCAGACTGTGATGCCAATAATCTTCTTACCTACCTAGTATCATCAGCAAAGTCTTGTGATGATCACTGCTGAATGCTCACTATTCAAATCGTTGATGTAAAAGGTCAAAATAGTAATGGTATCAAAAACATACTTTGTGGACCACTTCGCACTTGTCACCTGTCGGCCGCATATCAGTATTTGAACCTATTAAAATTGTAAGACACCTTTGCTGCCTATCACTTAGCCAAGCTCTGATCCTAACGAAGAACCTTCCCCATCTATCGCGTCATGGAGGCTTAACGCTTATTAGTAGTCGGTTGCGTTGGTACACGATTGTCGAATGGCTTAGCTGTAGAGTCGGGGGTATATTAAATTGATCATAATCTTATCATTATCTGGCCTCTCATAAACTTTGATATAAATGTAAAAACTAATTACTATTGGTGAGGTTGCCTGACCTACTCGACATTGCTGAATCCATGTTGTGAATCAGTTGATCTAAACTATGTTGCCTGATAAAATGCATACAGGAAGATAATTATTTTTTGGGCAATAATATATTCCCAATAATTTACCTGCCACTGACGTTTAACTAAGCGGGGTGCCTGAGTGTAATTTGACTTATGGATGAGTGTGATGGCGAAATAACATAATGCATGGTAATTGTGATGAAAAGATTCAAAGTACACGTGAATAAAATTATAATGGAGTGAACAGTGAGTGAGTTGCTTAAGAGAACAGGAAAGAGAGAGGTCGAGTAGTGAGTGCTAAGATGAATACTATGACAACGTGGTGCTGGAAAAAATATGAGTCGATACATACAGTGCTTCATAACGCCCGAGTGGAGATATAAATTATGCCTTAACGTTCTACTAGGAGAGGCGCGAGGAAGCAACCGCAGGGCAAACGGCGCTTAACCTTAGGTATAAAAAATGTTGTTAGGCAAATGCAGTAATTCTGTAAAGAATGGGGGACGGTTGAGAGAGTAGCTGTAAGGTGAGGGGGCCAATGTGAGAGGGATGTAGAGTGTAATATGCTGGAGGATGGAGATGGGGGGAGGGAAAGAGAGATCGAGGAAGTAGTTAGAAAGAAAGGAGGAGGATGGGAAAGAGTGAAGTGATATAGATGGAATGCAAATAAACTTATGTGATATTAGGCCTGGAGAAAAAAGAGAGAGAGAGTAGAGAGAGTTTTAGCAGGGAGTAGTAGTTTAGTAGAGGAAGAGGGAGAGAGAGAGGAAGAGAGAGATAGAGAGAGAGGAGAGAGTAGAGGAGGAGAGTTAGAGAGAGAGAGAGAGAGAGAGAGAGAGAAGAGAGAGATGAGAGAGAGAGAGAGTAGAGAGAGTAGAGAGATGAGAGAGGAGAGAGAGAGAGTAGAGTAGAGAGGAGAGGTATAAAAAGAGAGAAGAGTTACAAGAGAGTATGAGCCAAACAAAGTAACACAGTCTAAGAAATTATATTTTAATATTTAAATGGCGAGAAAGAATATATGGATTAACAACCGCATAATACGTTCTTCGCTAGCTCTTACTTTCCTCTCTTTCGCTCCTTCCTCTCGCTCCTACGCTTCTCCTTAATCACCAAGACAAGCTAAAATTGCAGAAAAGACTAATGATTTCGGTACCAACAAACACACGAACGACACAACAACACACACTATATCACACTAGCACACACACATCACACACACGCACAGCACTACACACAGCATCACACACAGCATCAACTTACACACACAATGCAGCACACGACACACACGACACACACACACAAAGCACACACACACGAGCACACACAGCACAACAACATTTAATGCAAGAGAGTATTCAGGTACTTCAAGGCTAATCTGGATAATAGTAAGATGTGGTAGAGCGGGTGATCAGGGTCCGAGCATTGAGCTCACTTTTATTATGTACCACATAGGTAAGATACAAGCTGAGGTAACATACTACACAATCACACAGCAACCATTAGGCTCCCTACACACATTGCGGGGGCACATCACACACACAATGTCTTAGCACGAACGAGTGTCACACACGACACACAACCACACACACACACACACACAAACACACATCACATCCACATCAGCCTATCACACACACAACACACACACACACACACTACATCCACACACTACACACCTAAACACACATCGCTACATCAACACAGCACGATGCATCTAGCATCACACACATCACACCTACATCACACATATCCCAACGAAGTACACAACAACTTATTCAATCAACTACTACACACACACTTACACACACACCACAGAGAATCACGCCACACACATAGACGCTTAAATGTGCAACTTTGGCACCTTTTATTAAGGTGGCTAAAATGTATGTCATCCATATTTTGCACTTTTGAGGTGCGCACAGTTGCAGCCCAATAGGGGTTGTCAAGGCTCAGAGAGGTGTCACTTATATACACTTAGAGGGTGCAACTTTTGTAGTCCCTTATAAGGTGCAGAAGCTGTGTACCTTATAATTTTGCGCTTTTAAATTGGGGCAAATTTTGCACTTTTTTCTAGGGTGTGCAGCGAGCAGCACTCTCCTTCACAGATTGGTCTGCTACTTACACACATTCAATGAGTCGGCGATGCGAGGGCTGCATTTAAAGAGAACAGAATAAAAAGTACATCTTGTCTGGCTTCGGATGGAGGTATTTGCTGATGGAAATGGAAAAAAAAACAGTAAATATAAACAAAACTATCTTACTGATGGGAAAATAAAAATGAGAAACCCAATTTGTAACATCCTCGATGGATTTTTTTTTTTCTTCTAGGGTGTTTCTTTTGCCATTTCCAATGCGTCAAATTTAAATCAAACCCGAAACCAACAAATCTAAAAGAGAAATGATAATACAATAATACAGCTCTAAATCTATTCTAAAATATACTTGAATATAATTCGTCCTCTTACTACTACTATTAATTAGTACTCTACTACTACACTACTACAAACTACCACCTCCACATCTACTACTACTGCCAATACTAATACCACCTCCACACTACCCTACTACCCCTCAAATACCACCTCCACCACTACTACACTTCACTTCTAATACCCTCCACTACTATTACTACTACAAATTCTCATACCACCTCCACCACTACTATTACAACCACTAGAATCCACCCCACTACTACTACTAACTACTACTACTATTTACGAATAATAATAATAAATAATAATAATAATTAAAATAATACCACCTCCCCCCACAGTAGTTTACTACTACGGCCACTACAATATATTTAAATTTAAACTTAAACAGTATTTATATAATTTACAAAGTAAAAGTTCTTATGGGATTGAAAATAAAAAATACAGTAAATTTGTGCTCCTGAAATTTAGGTACTTTTTTTATATAAAAAAACATGTTTTCACTGAGTTTTATATTTTTGTATGTTAATCTTTTTTTGTAAATTTTGCCGTCATCGTATTCGCATTTAGATTATGTTAACTGATTTTATGTCTGCTAAGGAGCTCATGCTCAGCAGACTAATGCCTATAAAAATGTTTTATATATTTATTTATGTGTATATATTTGTTATTTGGCATAAACTCTAAAACTCTATAAACTACTATTACTACTACTTCTAATACCACCTCCACCACTACTACAACTACTACTGCTACTACTAATGCCACCTCCACTACTCCACTACTTTTTTACATCACAAAAGACCCGGCCAAGGACAACGCAAAGAGGTAACAAAATGCCCGCTTAGTTGCCAGTCCCTATAAAGGAGAGGGTAAGAAAATTATAATAAGGGGGAAATGGGCCAATTTAGTTCGGGGTGTCTCATTGCTCCTCTCTTGAAAATGTTTAAGTCGTAACGAGGAGGGAAAATATAAACAGAAAGAAAGTTCTACAGAGTTTTACCAGTGAAGGGGATGAAAGACTACTGGAAAGATACTAGTTAATTCTTACATTAGGGAGATGGACAGAATAGGGTAGAGATTGAGAGAAATCTTGTGCAGCGAGCCAGCGGGAGGGGGGGAGGCATTCAGTTGCAACTTCAGAAGAGCAGTGAGCATGAAAAAAACGGTAGAAGATAACAAGAGAAGCAAACATTGCGGCGGTGATTTAAAGATTGAAGACAGTCAGTCAGAGAGGGGAGTTTGATGACACGAAAAGCTTTTGACTCAGTTCTGTTTAGGAGAGCTGTATGAGTGGATCCTCCCCAAACATGAGAAACATACTCCATACATAGTAGGAATAAGGCCCCTGTATAGAAAAAGCAACTGGAAGGGGAAAAAAATGGACGCAGACGCCACAGGACGCCTAACTCCATAGAAGAGCTTTTAGCAAGAGATTGAGCTGTGAGATTCCCAAATTCATTTTTTTAGTAAATGATACGCCTGGTATGTTCATTTTAGAAGAGGGAGACAGTTGAGTGTCGTTAAAGAAGAGTGGTAGTTGTTCTGGAAGGCTATGTCGAGTTGATACGTGAAGAAATATGGTTTTTGAGGCATACTAAATAATACATGTAATAAAACTATAGGAGTAGCCGTGTGTCTGTCTGTCTGTTTGTCTGTTTTGGTTTTGCCGAAAACTGTAAATTCAATTTTGATGAGAGTAGGCTTAGAAAATCACAAAAAAAATCGTAGGTGGTAAGAGGCTTAGCCTCATGCCGATTGAATTATTTTGAAGGGGGGTTTTGGGCTTAAAAACACTTTTCAGTGATTAGATTACAAGAAATACTCTGCAAATAACGTCTTGCCGTATTTCACAAACTCCGTAGACTCATGGACTTTAACTTTTTTGTGCGTGGTGTGTGTGTGTTGGAAAACACACGGAACACAAAGGGTTGGAAACCCCACGGAAATATTAGGGTTGGAATCACACGGAACACATATGATTGGAATCACACGGAAAACAATGAGTTGGAATCACACGGAACACCAAAGGGTTGGAATCACACGGGACGTGGTCTACCCCGTGGCACTTTGACCATTGACCAAAGACAGCAACACGATACAAACATCAATACATGGATCCGAAGGGCCCACCAAACACTTGTCTAATATACTATAGGAGTAGCCGTGGGTCTGTCTGTCTCTCTGTCTGTCTGTCTGTCTGTTTTGGGTAGCCGAAACTGTAAATTCAAATTTTTTTGAGAATAGAGTAGAACAATCGCAAATAAATCGTAGGTGGTAAGCGGCTTTTGGTCCCATGTCGATTGAATAATTTTGAAGGGGGGGTTGGGCTAAAAACATGTGGGATATATTTAAGGGAAACTCTGCGGTAACGTCTTCTCATCCACAAACTCACTAGACTTTGGATTTTTGGGTAAGGAAAATTTCCACGGTAATTTTAAAAAAAGGAATACGTTTTT